>PVKU01000013.1:748090-932148 GCA_004027475.1 Anoura caudifer | reverse complement strand
TAGAGAGAGACTTTCATCCCAAAGAAGCTAAATACACAATTTTTTCAAATGCACATGGAACATTTTCAAAGATAGACCACACGATAGGACACAAAACCAGCCTCAACAAATTCAAGAAAATTGAAATCATACCAAGCACTTTCTCCGACCACAAGGGACTGAAACTAGAAACCAACCCCAAGGGAAAAACACCCAAACACTCAAAATCATGGAGATCGAATAGCATGTTATTAAAAAATGAGTGTGTCAAGAATGAAATTGGGGAAGAAATCAAAAAAGTTTCTGGAAACAAACAAAAATGAACTCACAACAACCCAAAACCTATGGGACACAGTGAAGGCAGCCCTGAGAGGGAAGTTCATAGTGATCCAGGCCTACCGAAAAAAGATAGAAACATTTCAAACAAACAACTTAACTCCTATGCTTACAAGAACTCAAGGAACAACAACAAAGACAGTCAAGAGCAAGGAGAAAGAAGGAAATAACCAAGATCAGAGCAGAATTGAATGACATAGAGACTAAAAGCACAATTCTAAGGATCAATGAATCCAGGAGCTGGTTCTTTGAAAAGATAAATAAAATCAACAAGTCTTTAAGCAGGCTCATCAAGAAAAAAAGAGAGCAGACACAAATACACACAGTCAGAAATGAAAGAGGAGAGATTACAACTGACATCACAGAAATACAAAGGATTGTAAGAAATTACTATGAAGAACTGTATGCCAAGAAATTTGAAAACCTAGGTGAAATGGACAAGTTTCTAGAAAAATATAATCTCCCAAAACTCAATGAAGAAGAAGCAGAAAGCCTGAACAGACCAATAACAGCAGAGGAAATAGAAGCAGTAATCAAAAAACTCCTGATACACAGAAGCCCTAGACTGGATGGTTTCACAGGAAAATTCTACAAAGCATTTAAGGAAGAGCTAACCCCTATCCTTCATACTATTCCAAAAAATCCAAAATGGTGGAAGGCTCACAAACTCTTTTTATGAAGCCAGCATCATCCTAATCCCAAAACCAGATAAAGACACAACAAAGAAAGAAAACTTCAGGCCAATATGGCTGATGAACATAGATGCTAAAATACTCAACAAAATACTGGCAAACCACATCCAACAATACACTAAAAAGATCATACACCATGACCAAGTGGGATTCATCCCTGGGATGCAAGGATGGTTCAACATTCGCAAATCAGCAAATGTAATATATCACATAAACAAAAGCAAAGACAAAAATCACATGATCATATCAATAGATGGGGAAAAAGCATTTGATAAGGTACAGCATCCATTTATGATAAAAATACTCAGCAAAGTGGGAATAGAGGGAGCATTCCTCAACAAAATAAAGGCCATTTATGAGAGACCAACAGCCAACATCATACTCAAGGGCAAAAACTAAAATCTTTTCCACTAAGATCAGGAACAAGACAAGGTTGTCCACTTTCACCACTTCTATTCAATATAGTATTGGAAGTTTTTGCCACAGCAATTAGACAAGAAAAGGAAATAAAAGGCATCCAAATTGGAAAGGAGGAAACAAAACTGTCATTGTTTGAAGATGACATGATAGTGTACATAGAAAATCCTATAGACTTGGCCAAAAAACTCCTTGACCTAATAAATGAATTTGGCCAAACAGCTGGATACAAAGTCAATATCAAGAAATCAAAGGCATTTTTGTGTACAAACAATGAAACAGCAGAAGCAGAAATCAAGAAAAAAAATCCCATTCAATATAGCAAAAAGAAAAATAAAATACCTAGGCATAAACCTAACCAAGGAGGTAAAAGACCTGTATGCAGAAAACTAAACAACACTGAAGAAAGAAATCAAGGAAGACACAAACAAATGGAAACATATACTGTGATAATGGATTGGAAGAATTAACATCATTAAAATGTCCATACTACCCAAAACAATTTACAGATTCAATGCAATAGCTATTAAAGTACCAATGGCATATTTCACAGACATAGAACAAATACTTCAAAAATTTATATGGAACCATAAACGACCCTGAATACCTGCTGCAATTTTGAGAAAGAAGAGCAAAGTAGGAGGGATCACAATACCTGATACCACACTGTATTACAAGGCCACTGTAATCAAAACAGCCTGGTACTGGCATAAAGACAGGCACATGGACCAGAGGAACAGAACAAAGAGCCCAGAAATAAACCCAAGTCTCTACAGTCAATTAATATTTGACAAAGGGGGCAGCAACATAAAATGGAGTAAAAATAACCTCTTCAACAGATGGTGTTGGGAGAACTGTACAACTATGAGCAAAAAAATGAAACTCGAGCACCAACTTACACCATACACAAAAATAAATTCAAGGTGGATAAAAGATTTAAATATAAGCTGTGACACCATTAAAGTCCTAGGGGAGAACATAGGCAGGAAAATCTCAGATATTTCACACAGCAACATTTTTACTGATATGTCCCCTAGAGCAAGGGACATAAAGGAAAGAATAAACAAATGGGATCTCATCACAATAAAAAGCTTGTGCACAGCTAAAGAAAACAGTTTTAAAATAAAAAGAGAACCAACTGTATGAGAAAACATATTTGCCAATGATATCTCAGACAAAGATTTAATCTCCAAAATATATAAAGAACTTACACGACTAGACTCTAAGAAGACAAGCCACCCAATTAAAAAATGGGCAAAGTACTTGAACAGACATTTCTCCAAGGAGGACATACAGAGGATCCAGAGACATGTGAAAAGATGCTTAATGTCGCTAGCTATCAGAGAGATTCAAATCTCTCTGAATAGCCATCATAAACAAAGCAACAAACAACAAGTGTTGGAGAGGTTGTGGAGAAAAGGGAAACCCAGTGCACTATTGGTGGGATTGCAGACTCGTACAACCAGTATGGAATTTTCTCAGAAAACTAAAAATGGATCTGCCTTTTGACCCAGCAATTCCACTGCCAGGATTATATCCTAAGAACCCTGAAACACCAATCCAAAAGAACCTGTGCACCCCAATGTTCATAGCAGCACAATTTACAATAGCCAAGTGTTGGAAGCAACCTAGGTGCTCATCAGTAAATGAATGGATCAAAAAACTATGGTTCATTTACACAATGGAATTCTATGCAGCAGAAAGAAAGAAGGAGCTCCTACCCTTTGTGACAGCATGAATGGAACTGGAAAGCATTATGCTAAGCAAAATGAGCCAGGCGGTGAAAGACAAATACCATATGATCTCACCTATAAGTTGAACCTAATCATCAAAAGAAAGGAGAAAAATAGATCCACAGACATGAAAGTAAAGAACAAACTGACAGTAATCAGAAGGGCAGGGGGAGGGGGAGAATAGGGGAAATAGGGGAAAGGTCCAGTCAAGGAACATGTATAAAGGATTCATGGACATGGACTACAGGGTTGGGACTGAGTGTGGGAGCAGGTGTGTGTGTAGGGCAGGAGAGTGCAAATGGGAAAAATGGGAACAACTGTAATTAAACAAAAGAAATATATATGTGTGTGTATACATATATATGTATATATAGTTCATATATGTTTGTGTGTGTGTGTATGTATAGTTCAGGATAATATATATATATCCTGAGATGAGGGTTAAAAAAGGATATGCAATATATTTTGAGAGCCTATATAGAGGCCATCTAACTCAGACAGGACTTAGAAAAATGTTCATTATTTTTCATAAACCCTTTTGGAAAAAAGTTTGAAGAACTTCACTCATGACATTAAATCAGATGTAATAAATAAAATTACATAATTGTTAATCTAAGCAATTCACTTTGATTTGAAGGAATATTTCCTTTTCTTTACAACAGTGTCAATTTGCAGATTATGACCTGAGAGTATCCTAATTGGATTACAAATTTATTGCTGATGAAATTGTTCATGCTCAGATTAAAGAGCAGAGAAGATTGGATAGTACCCACTTTCTTTCCCAATGGCCATTTGAAGAGAGTATCTTGCATTGTTATCACACTTGCTTCCTTTCTAAATCTGCAGATGCTAATGAACTGGCAATTGCAAAGAGAAAGTGAAAAAAAGGGTAGCATTTGCATTTTTGGAAGGTGAAATTCTGTAATTACTTTGACCTTTTATTTTTTATTTTTTTAAAAAATTTTTAAACATTTTATTTATTTATCTTTAGAGGGGAAGGGAAGGAGAGAGGGAGAGACATATCAATGTATGGTTACCTCTCGTGCATCCCCTGCCGGGAACTGGCCCGCAATCCAGGCATGTGCCCTGACTGGGAATCGAACCGCAATCCTTTGGTTCACAGGCCCGCGCTCAATCCACTGAGCTACACCAGCCAGGATTACCTTGACCTTTTAATGCACAGAACTAAGTTAATAGATCAATATATCTTCAAATCTCATCACTACTTCAGCTAAATAATGCATAACATGAGAAAGAAAATAATTGACTAAACAATGCTGTTTGTAATTATGCAATTTCTTCATTATAGTAAGTCTATATCACTCTTGACCATCAATAACTAAGTAAATTTTAAGTATTTTTTTAAATTAAAAATTGGTAAAACATCAAATATGATAATGAGTATGGGTCTGCTTCTTACTAGCTGTCCTTGCAGACACAGTTGTCATTTCCTCACCACAGTGTGCGACACTTGTTTTAGTTTCAAAACTACACACAGAGCCACTGATTAAAAACAGGATGTGGGTGAATAGTCATGCTTAAACCTCACTGGACTAGACATGAGCTAAGATAGTGGTTCTGAAATAGCAGTCTTCAGACAACTGCTGGCTTGCTGCATAAGAATCACCTTGTGGGGTTGGTATATGGGGACTAACTGGTAATGGAAAAATATATAATAAAGATTAAATTTAAAAAAACGAAAAAACAAAGAATCACTTAAGAGGCGTACTAAAAAGCAGATCCCCAGGCATTGAATTTCAAAGAGTGTGTCAAACAGATCTGGGCAGTGCTCGGGAATTTTCCTTTTTTAATAAGCTTCCCAAGATGTTCTCTCAGGGGTAGCCAAGGAACCACACTTTGGAGAAACACTACCCTAGAAGCTTACTAATTCTCTGCTAGCTCTGGTACTGGTAAAGGGTTGAACTATGAGTGATAAGGAAAGAAGTCACGAAAAATTGAGAAATGTCAAAACTATGAAAAGTGTCTTTAGAAGAAAGCTACCTCCTAGTTACTTCCTGTTAGATTTTACATCATGGTGTGTGAAATCTTTACTCTCTCCAACCTTAACTACTCTTCCATTTTCGGTGAATAACTCTGACTCTTGCTCCCATGAAGTGGAACCCATCTGAAAAAAATGCTCTTAATTCTCTTGCCCCCAAGGATTTTTGTGTCTCTTTCCCTTTGCACTATTTCTGAGTAGAGGTACTGACTGATCAATCCGTGTTTTTCACACCTCTCACATATTTTTTGCTTATCCACAAATTTATTCTGCCACACCTATAAAGTATTTTTTTATTTTTCTCAATTGGAATTTAACAAGTTGGATCTGCTTTACCAGCATAAAAAAGATTATACCTCTTCAATAGTTAAATTAATTTATGAGCTCCTGATTTGTTCAACTTAACAAGAGGAGACTATCATTCATGAACCTTGTTCCATCTTCATCCCTAAATCCCTGAGAACTTTGGGGACTTATTTTGTTCTGCTTCCAAACTTCTGAGAAGAGAAATGGAGAATTTGGAAAGCCACTAGTGAGCCCAGGTTCAGTTACTTCTGTTGCTGTCACAAAATGTCATTTCTGAAATCCTGCCCTGCAGAGTTCAAGGCACTGACACAGTTTCTGGTCCTGAGCCTTTGAAATCTTGGTATTTCTTGGAAAGAAGCCAGTCTAGCCAAGAGAATGTGAGCTCCCAAGATGGCAGGGGTTTTTTGTTTGTTTGTTTTTGTTTTTTCTAGTTTTCATTCACAAGTGCAGTCTTTTGTCTTCAAGACTCCTTTTGTGATTGGATGGCTGAATTGGAAAGAGCTGTAGTCTAATTTTCACACTGGAGCACCCCCTCTTTGCATGCTTAGCAAGGTTCTGGTAGTGAGCAAAACCATGAATTAAGACTACTTCTCTGTGGTGAAAGCTCCTTTATGAGATTTTCCTGTTAGTGGAACTAATTAAGGACAAGCTCAATTCTTCAGAGGTCTTGAATAACAAATTTTAGAGTTTAAACAGAGGGATTGGTGTTTCATTTTTGGCTTTTTGACTCTCATCCAAAGGTGTCCAACTGTGCATACCAAGGGCAGCAGTTGTTAGCTGAGGAGAGGTGCTGTAGTTACATCTAGGACAGAAGGTCGCCACGTGTGTTACATTTAGCTAATTGAAGAGCCAGCCTAGTGATTCTTCTTTTAACAACAAAATAAGTTGTAGTTGCCATTTCTAGACTTAGAGAAATTTGTCATATTTTTATATGCCTCTAATGTACACGCATATCTACACATACATGACACACATATGTACATACATAGGTACATATATGTATGTATAGACACATGTCCACATATACATACATCTATGTATATATATACATCTTCACTGATTTTCCCTTAAATCTGCTGTCGCTGTATCTTTTCCCTTCTCTTAGCAATCAATCTTCTAGGAAAAGTGTTTCCCCCATTTAATGTCCTCACTTTCTTCTAACCCAATTACTAGTTGGTTCATCCTCTGTGATCAAGTTTCTGCACCACCCCTCAAGCAGAAGACATTCTTGTCATTGACAACCTCCTAAAGAACAATGCTATGGCTTTTTATTAAACCTTGTCTTCTTCAACCTCTTTCTAACACTTAGCTGATGATATCTGTGTTAAGACTCTTCCCTTTATGAAATACTCTACTTCTGCCTTCTTGATTATTCCTTTTCTAACTCTTCTGTCAGCCACATAAATGGAGACATTTCTTAAGTTCTGTCCCCTGCTCTCTAATTTTTCTTCCATATACTCTTTCCCTTGGGATTCTCATCTTCTGCCAAACTTCAAATATCATGTGTGTGTACCTCAGCCATTTTCTCAGACCAGAATTCCTTGCTTCTAATCTACTTCTCTAATCCTTCGTCTCCATTTCTCCTACATTCTCTGTATGTCACTTGTTCGAATAAACAAATTTTTCTGTCTCTATGATTACAAAGATTAAAGAGAATGTAGAAACTAGTGGTGTGGGCCAGGAAAAAGGCAAATCATTTTGTAATCAACAGAGCCACAGTGTGAGGACAACGGTGAGAGGTGGCCCCAAAGAAGGCTGCAGAGCTGGAGGCCAGCAGCTACTCTGCTCCAGTGAATTTTTTCCTAGGTTTTCGGTTTTTATTTTTTATTAAGTTGTACATAGTCTCCTGGGTTCTAAAATGTAGACAACTAAATCTTAAATTTTAGAAAACACAGTGCAAGCCAAAGAAAATGTATTTACCAGCTATATTTAGCTCACTCATTTGCAACTTCTGACCTAAATCTCAGTTATTGAAGAAACTCCCTGAACAATCCATTCTCTCACTTCAGATTCTGCCTATTCCCACTCATCCTTCATGATTGCTAAGTTAATCTTTCTAAGGTTAAAGTGAACAGCAGATCATGTTATTTCCCCAGCAATAATGTTTCATTATTGATCAAATTGACCATAAAACTTTAGCAGAGTTCTAAATGCTGTCCTCAACATAGTCATGATCTTCCTTTCAGCCTTATTTTTCCCTGCTTCTCTACATGTACTTCATGTCTCTTGGCTGCAGTAGAGGCTTTTTTTTAACAGGTCTTGCTCTGATCTGCCTCACTAGACTAACTTGAGCTCTCCATTCTGTTGTTCATTCACGTCTGGTGTGCTCGTGACTTCTGCTCCTTCTAGATGAGAAGTATGCTATTTGAGGTTTGGTTGTTTTTGTTCCCAATTGTACTTGTTATTTTAAAAAATTGTTGCTGAAATTGGGCAGGGTGGTATAAAAGATTGAAAGAAAATAGTAAAAGTTGTCTAAAGATATTTATTGACATTTTGCCTTAAAAATAATAAAAATATTCTGTATGTATCATAAAGCATGGAAGAGACAAAAACTTGGCTGGAAAGTTAGACAACAATAGAAATATCTGTGTCCTCTGGGCTTATTTTGGAAATAAAGAAGAATTTGAAACTGTCGGCTTTTTAAGAGCAGAATCCCCTGGTGAGGTGCCAGAAGACAGAACCTAAGATGCTTAACAGCAGTCAACATGGATTACTGAATGTCCTCAAATGAGAAAGTTCATGAGCCTTGCAGTGACAAAACAATTTTTATGTTCTTAGGAAGTCAAATTAAAAATGTTCCCAGGTTAGTCTTAGTTCCTCAGAGGTGTTGCTGTTAACACTTTAGTGAGTTTTGTTACAGGCCTTTATCTGGTCATATGTTTAATTGTACTTTTAAAAATAATGAAAAATTATATATAAATTGTAGTTGTTAATATCTAAAATCCCTAGTATTTAATGTATTTACTTAAACTGAATTATGCCAGATGTGATACTCAGCTATATGATGTTTTAAATTTGATCAGAGTTATTTTCTGAGCCTTTGACATATGAAAATATCTCTGCTTTCTCAGGTGAATGCTGTGCTGGTAGCATAGTGCATTATGGGATCTCAGTCCTTTCTCAAGATGGTCATCAATACTTGCTTTTTGGCTTCTAGTTTTGAGGGTAAACAATCCAAAGGCTGTTTGTTCTCCTTTGATGGGGTTTTTGAAACACTTATTCCTAAAATTAAAAATTTCTGCCTATAAATCAGACTAGGAATATGACTGGTATGCATTTTTATAAAACTTGTCTAAATTGATCTTTTGATCTTAAAAATTCATCTTCTTTTTCATCTCAATAAGGATGTGTTTTTGTTTTTTTCTGTGGTTATTGCCTCTGTCCCATCTCTTTTTTCTCTTTTTCTTACATTTCCACTTTTTATAGTTTAAAAATCTGAGTAGTCTCTTCTCCAAGTCTTTTTCTTTTTTCCTCCCAATTTCTATTTTTCTTCTTCATTTTTGTTTTGTTTATAAAGGTGTTCCTTTACAAATCAATATTTTTCTATTCAGTAATCCACTTATTTTTGTAAAATTCAGAATTAGGTTTAAATTTAATGACACCACCTTGAAATTAGTAATTATATTTTAATTTTTTTCTTCTGATTAGCATATTAACTTGCTCTTAATGAGAGTCCCCTGTTCATTGGGATTACCTTTGCTCATGCTAATGATTTTCTGATTTTCTTATTGCTTGCCTGTTGGTTGCAGATACTCAATCCTCCACTGCATTCTGTGTTCCCTATCCCACTTGAAGTTTAAGGTTATCCAAACTTTCCAGTACTGGTGAAGGCCCTTATTCTTATCTGAATCATCCCCCTTTTTCTTATTTTAGCTCTGTGTACTACCAAGGTAAAACTGGCCTTAGTTTTGAACTGAGTAGTGTTTGCTCTTTTTCTATTCTCCTGAAGAGTTTAAAAAATTATTGTTATAATTTTTTATTTTATTTTTTAAAAGATTTTATTTATTTATTTTTTAGAGAGAGGGGAAGGGAGGGAGGAAGAGAGGGAGAGAAACATCAATGTATGGTTGTCTCTCCCATGTCCCCTACTGGGGACCTGGCCTGCAGCCCAGGCAGGCCTGACTGGGAATCCAACTGGCGACCCTTTGGTTTGCAGGCCAGCACACTCAATCCACTGAGCCACACCAACCAAGGCTATTATTATACTTTAAAAAAAATTTTTATTGTTGACACTATTACAGATGTCTCCTAATCCCGTCTCCCTGCCCCCGGCCTTCACCACACTGTTGTCTGTGTCCATGGGCTGTGCATGTATGTTCTTTAGCTAATCCCTTCACTTTTTTTTGTATGCAGCTGCCCCAACCCTTCCCCTCCAATGTTTTCAGTCTGTTCCATGTATCCATGCCTCTATTTTGTTCATTAGTTTATTTTGTTCATTAGATTACACATACTAGTGAGATTATATGGTATTTTTCTTTTTCTGACTGGCTTATTTCACTTAGCATGATATTCTCTAGGTCCATCCATGCTATCACAAAGAGTAAGATTTCCTTCTTTTTATAGACATGTAGTAAGATTGACAAGATCTGTTCCTTGAAGGCTTGGTGGAACTCAACTGTAAAATTACCTAGGACAGTTATTCGCTTTGCAAAAGAACTTCTAAATTTATTTTTGATTTTCTCATAAGATTATTCAAGAATTGTCTTTCTTGTTCAGACATTTTTAACAGTTTATGTGCTTCTAGAACTCTGTTTATGTTGTTTAAATTTTTAAAGATTTTAGCAGAATATTCCTCATAGTACTTTTTTATTTTATTTTTTTAACAGTTGGTTTGGGTTGAAGGGTATATATGCTATTTCTGTTCTTTTAATGGATACCTTCAAACTTGTAATATGTGAACTTAATAACCCAGAAATTTCTGAATTAGTAAAAACAGTTACCTCCTCTTTTGAAAAAAGCAAAAATATTCCCATTAACTCTCTAATCACCCTTCTACTGACTTGTTTGGTATTGTTTTGCAGTGTTTTAATCCTGTCTTCTAACCACACAAGTTAATATAATAACAATGATTATTTTGTAAAGACAGTATTTATTTTCAGTATTTAAAGACAGTATCAAAAAAGTAAAATTATTCTTTATTACTTTCATACTGTTTTCTTCCTAATATTGATTCTTTAGAAGATCCTTTAGTGAAAGTCTAATGGTAAACTGTTTTTAACATAAAAATATTTTTTCCCATTTCTTAAAATAAAAAATTT
This sequence comes from Anoura caudifer, assembly GCA_004027475.1. Lineage (NCBI taxonomy): Eukaryota > Metazoa > Chordata > Mammalia > Chiroptera > Phyllostomidae > Anoura > Anoura caudifer. The sequence goes on along the minus strand of PVKU01000013.1, from coordinate 921,428 downwards.
CTGGGTTCATAATTATAGGCATGTAGCATTTCCTGTGAACACATAAAGCTTTTATTTCATGATTTTCTTTATTCAATTTTTGCTCTTGAGATGTCTGCTATCAGTTTATTATTTTTCTTCTGGGAACTTCTCAGCTATATTTCTTGAATATCACATCTTTTTCACTCTCTCTAATTTTCTCCTAAATATGTAATTAGATGTATGTTAGATGATTCCATTCTATGAGTCTGTGTTTTAGCCTTTATTTTGCATTTCTCATCTCCTAGTTTCACTGTGTTTCCTTGATTTCACTGAGTTCAACTTGATTTCTTCACATTTAACTAATTCTCAATAATTTCATCATATTGTCCTTTCAGCTGTGTCTAATCTCCCATTTGATCCACCCACTGAATGTTTAATTTCAATGCTTATATTCTCTAAATGTTTTACTTGGTTCTTTTTAAAATTGTCATCATTTCTGAATACTCTCTCATTTATTGCTCATTTAAAAATAATATTTTATTTTGAAAAATACCTAGTACATAGATATTTTATATTCTGTATCTGATGGCTCAATTATCTGAAGATCTTAATGACACAATTTGTTGTTTCTGGTGACTCTTACCCAGGGTGAATTGCTTCCTTGGTGTGCTCTTGATCCCTTGTAGCTCTTCATGAAGTCTCTTAGAGTTCCTGATGCCGCTAATTTCATAAGAGCATAAAGTGGTGTAGCTTAATTTTCTTCTAGTTGTTAGCGCATTGTTTAACTTGACATTCCCTGCCCATTTTTACATTTAAACATTTTTTGTAGCTTGTGGTTGAGTCTCACATTGGAATCTTTTTCTTTATTAGGCTTTTTGAATGAGGAAATGAACGTGCACCTGCACTTTGATTAAGAGCAGCGTGGACAAACAGCACGGGCTGGAGCTGGGGCCATGGACAGCTTTAGATCAGGAACGTTGCCTCAGAGGGCCTCATCAACTCAACATTGCTTTCTGACCTCACAGCACATTACACTTCAGGGTGGGCCGGTGAACTTGTCAGAGGTCATCTTGGGTTTCAGCAGAGCCTCTTGGTTTACCACAGTTTTAAAACTGATCATTCCGGATTTATTTCTGCTCAGTTGCATTTCTGCTCTTTAACTGCAAATTTAGGCTTTGTTCCCATTTTATTTTTTCTCCTCATGTTACCTCCAGATGGTGTTTTGAGGTCAAATATTCAGCTTCAGTGGCAGTTCCTCTCATGCTATTTACAACAGGTTGACTTTGACATTTTTAGGGCTATACCTCGAGCTCTTTTGTGGCCTGCCATGCCCTATTCCTCCTTATTTTGTACAAAATTGCCAATGAAAAAGTCTTCAGTGATCCTCCGGCTTATTTTAAGATGTATAAATTTATAGCTTTCTCTCTCATTTTGGCTCACATTTTACTGAATTGCTAGAAAATCATGGGGTGTGCTCCACGACTTTTTGTTTGTATGTTTGTTTTAGAGGCCTTTTTACGAACTTCTAATGTTCTTTCCCATTTCATTTTTTGGGGGTATTTTTGGTAGATTCCAAGGCAGAGTGTGGTATAAATATGCCTTTAACATGATATATTTTCCTGAAATTCCAAACCAAACAATTTGAGAAGGATAAGGCTAAATGCAAGGCCTGCTTTTTTTTTTTTTTTTTTTCAACATAACCCTGCAGGGTGGCCCTCTGATGTGGTGTGCTCGGGGATGCCATCTAAGGTGGCTGACCTGAACCACAAAGCAAGATAAAGGTGCATACACTATTAACTTCTTCCCAGAAATCATTTTTAGAAGAATCTTTTCCCCCATGTTCTTTGATAATAAAAAAGTGACACCTTGCCTTTTCATTTCGATCCAAGAAAACCGTATAGATATTTTTGGGTACAGAAACACTGTAGGAGCTTTCAGGAATACCTACCTCTCTCCATAGAACTCAGACTTCAGTTTACGTGGAGAGTGGAGTTTGAGCCAATGGACGAATCCAAACAGTATTAACCATCACCAACCGTAGCCTTTTAGCAGTATGTAATCTGGTTCAGGTCATTCCGGGAAGCTCCTCTGTCCTATCATTATTGCAGCTTGGGGTTTCATAAGAACATTGTTGGGTAGAATTAAAATTTTATTTAACATTTATGTAATACTTACTATGTGTGCTCTAGCACTCTTCAAATTCTTCCATTGATCACCTCACATGCCTCATCCAACTCTCAGAGCCAGTTGTGTCATTACTCCCATTTTTCTTATGAGCAGACAGTGTCATTGAGCTTATATGTCTTGCCCAAAATAGCTAGTGAAGTGTGACATTAATCCAATTTTATAATAATTAAAAGTTTGGGTTTATAGCCACATAACTCTGGAAACAAATCCTATCCCTTTTTTCTAACATTGTTATGTGCAGTAAACCTCGGTTTATTCAGCCATATATAGAGATGATAGTAGCATTTGCCTGTAGAGATCTTGCGAGGATTAAATGGGATAAGTTATGTATAGAGCTTAGCACGATACCTGGCACACAGTAAGCACTTGATAAATGCTAGTTAGAAAAACAATAATTCTTACCTTTACTGAAAGCAAGAGTTAATTGGACAGTTTACTGAAATTCGTACCTAGTGTTAGTTGCAAGAGAAAAAGAAAACGGAGTAGTTTCATTTATAAATTCATGTGGGAAAAAATAGGAAGCCAAAATAGAGACTTTCATGGGATCTTTAAGAAAATAATAAAATGTAAGGCTGCATCCCATATCATACTGCTCCTTTTGAAGAATTCAATCTCATAAAATATGGCTAAACCCCAGCAGGTTGTGATTGGTAGGTGGTAACGTTGGAGCAGAAATTAATGAGATTTACCAATATTGTTAATGAGTGGATTGAAGTAGTTGAGAGCTTGGACTTTGGAATCAGATGATGGTGTTCTCTTTCTAAAATTGTATAATCTTGGCCTATTCTCTTGTCTTTATTTTTTGTTACATTTTGTCATTACCATTTGTCCCCCTTATATTCCCCTCTCCTTGCAATCACCACAGTTAACCCATGTCCATGAGTACTTTTTCTCTTTTGCTAGATCCCTCTACCCTCAGAGATGTCAGCTTGCTCTCTATCCATGAGTTGGTCTCTATTTTGCTTGTTAGTTCAGTTCGTTCTTTGGATTTCACAAGAGTGAAATCATATGGTATTTGTCTTTCTCTGACTGGCTTATTTCACTTAGCATAATGAGGAAGCAAACACACGCAATGGACTAAAGACAGTTTATTCAATAAATCATGTTAGGAAAATTGGACATATACATGCAGAAAAATGAAATTGGGCCACCTTCTTACACCACATACAAGAATAAATTATTCAAAATGGATTAAAGACTTAAATGTTAGACCTGAAATTATAAAAATCCTAGAAGAAGATATAGGCAGTAAAATCTTGGATATTGCCTTTTACAATATTTTATCTGATATATCTCTTTAGGCAAGGGAAACAAAAGAAAAAAATTAACAAATGGTACTACATCAAGCTAAAATTTTTTTTTTTGCACAACAAAGGAAACCATCAACAAGATAAAAAGACAACCTACTGAATGGGAGAACATATTCTCTCATACATCTGATAAAGGGTTAATATCCAATATTTATAAAGAACTTACAAAGCTCAACATCAAAAAACAATACAATCCATTAAAAATGGGCAAAGGATCTGAATAGACACTTCTTCAAAGAGGACATACAGATGACTAATAGACACATGAAAAGATGCTCGGCATCACTAATCATTAGAGAAATACAGATTAAAATCACAATGAGATATGACCTCCCATGGTCAGAATCGCCACCATCAATAAATCAACAAATAAGAAGTGCTGGCAAGGGTGTGGAAAAAAGGGAATACTTTTGCACCATTGGTAGGAATGCAGATTGGTGTAGCCACTGTGGAAAGCCGTATGGAAATACCTCCAAAAAATGAAAAATGGAACTGCCTTATGACCTAGCAATTCCACCTCTGGGAATTTATCCAAAGAAACCCAAACCACTAGTTTGAAAGAACACAAGCATTAGCCCTATGTTCATTGCAGTGTTATTTATGATCATCAAGATATGGCAGCAGCTGAAGTGTCTGTCCATCAGTAGATGAGTGGATAAAACAACTATGGGACATTTCCACAATGGAATAATACTTGATTGTAAAACAGAAGAAAATTTTACCCTTTGTGACAGCATGGATGGACCTGGAAAACTATTTTCTTATTTTTAAATTGGAGATCAAAATGTTGCATCCTCACAGAGTTGTTGGATAGTGAAATGAAATCAGTAATGTAAACTATCAGTATAGTGCCTCATCCATAATAAAGATTCAATAAATGTTAATTATGCTTAAAACTGCTAGACTTGGCACCCATCTCCCCAACCCTTTCAAAAAGGTAAAGGTTGAGAAATTATTCTATTGGTTCTGAAACTTCTCTTTACTTTTTAAAGGATTTTATTTATTTATTTTTAGAGAGAGGGGAACAGAGGGAGAGAAACATCAATGTGTGGTTGCCTCTCCTGCACTCCCAACTGAGGACCTGGCCGGCAACCCAGGCATGTGCTCTGACTGGGAACTGAACCGGCAACCCTTTGGTTTGCAGACCGTCATTCAGCCCACTGAGCCACAGCAGCCAGGGCTTCTCTTTATTTATAAATAAGCCTACCTGAGTTCCTATAACTCAGATAATTACTTTCTTATTTTTTAAATCTTTTTCAATTACAGATGACATTAATATAATATTTTTAAAAAACTTAAGTATATTTTATTGATTATGCTATTATAGTTGTCCCATTTTTTCCTCCCCTTTATTCTCCTCTGCCTTGCACCCGCCTCCACCCTCCAGCATTCCTCACCCCACCCCCTTAGTTCATGTCCATGGGTTTCACATATAAGTTCTTTGGCTTCCCTGTTTCCTATACTATTCTTAACTTCCCCCTGTCTATTTTGTATCTATCAATTATGCTTGTTATTCCCTGTACATTTTTCCCCCATTCTCCCCCTCTCCATCTCCACTGATAACCCTCCATGTGATCTCCTTTTCTGTGGTTCTGTTCCTGTTCTATTGCTTGCTTAGTTTTTGTTTTTTAGTTTTAGTTGTTGATAGTTGTATTTATTGTCATTTTACTATTCATAGTTTTGATCATCTTCTTTTTCTTAGATAAGTCCCTTTAACATTTCATATAATAAAGGCTTGGTGATGATGAAGTCCTTTAACTTGACCTTATCTGGAAAGCACTTTTTCTTCCTTTCCATTCTAAATGATAGCTTTGCTGGATAGAGTAGTCTTGGTTGTAGGTACTTGCCTTTCATGACTTTGAATACTTTTTTCCAGCTCCTTCTTGCCTGAAAGTTTCCTTTTGAGAAATCAGCTCATAGTCTTATGGGCATTTCTTTGTATGTAACTCTCTGCTTTTCTCTTGCTGCTTTTAAGATTTTCTTTTTCTCTTTAATCTTGGATAACTTAATTATTATGTGTCTTGGTGTGTTCCTTGTTAGGTTGAATTTCTTTGGGACTCTCTGAGCTTGCTGGACTTCCTGGAAGTCTATTTCCTTCACTAGATTGGGAAAGTTTTCCTTCTCTATTTGTTCAAATAAGTTTTCAATTTCTTGCTCTTCCCTTTCTCCTTCTGGCACCCCTATGATTCAGATGTTGGAGCATTTAAAGTTGTCCCAGAGGTTCCCCTGGCTCTCCTCATTTATTTGAATTCTTGTCTCTTCATTCTGTTCCTTTGGATGTTCACTTCTTCCTTTTGTTCCATATTGTTGATTTGAGTCCTGGTTTCCCCCCCCCTTCACTGTGTATTTTCCTTTATTTCATTTTGTATATCCTTCATTTCTTCCTTCATTTTGTAACCAAACTCAATAATTTCTGTGAGCATCCTGATTAGCAGTGTTTTGAACTCTGCATCTGATAGGTTTTCTCCTCCTCACTTAGTTCTCTTTCTGGAGTTTTGATCTGTTCTTTCATTTGGGCCATATTTCTTTGTCTTGGCTCACTTGTTATGTTGTAGGGGGTGGAGCCTTAGGTATTTTCCAGGGCAGGGCAACCTCCTTCAGTGTGTTGTGGTGCTGTATGTGGGGGGGGCGGTCAGAGAGGGAGCAATGCTGCTTGCTCAGCTCTCGCCCCACTTTCCATCACTTCCCTCACTACCCACAAGTGGATTGTGCCCTTTCACGTGCTGATTCCCAGGTGGGTGGGTTTGTGTATGTTCTAGGACCCTGTGGGCTTCTCCAACAGATTCTCCTGTGAGACTGGGAGTTTCTGCTATTTTCACAACCCCCACAAAATTTTACAGCCAGAGGTTTTGAGGCTTTATTTTCCTGTGTCAAAACCCTGGGTTCCATGATCTGTCTAACTCCCCTGTTGTTCCTCCCAGTTTATCTGCATGCAAATGTGGGAGTGCCCTATCTGCCAGCCCCCACCTTGCCTGTATGGTCTGCCACCTTGCTCCATATTATCTCTACCTTGGCTGCCCATCTGCGCCCCTCCTGCCAGTCTGGATGAACATTTTTTTCTTTAACTCCTTGGTTATTGGAGTTCTGGCAGTTCTAGTCGTGTTTTGTTTTTAAATTGGCTGTTATCCTTCTTTTGGTTGTGTGAGGAAGAGAAGCATTTCTACCTATGCCTCCATCTTGGCTGGAACTCTTATAATGTTTATAATATAATATAATATAACATAACTAATAATGTATGTCAGGCCATTATTTTCCAACTAATAAAATTTACCTAAAATAAATCTATATTTAGTGCTCTTCTGTAGAAACTCTGATCTTTCCTCTAAAAATTTCTTTGAGAAATTTCTTTGAGAAATTCTTGTTGGCCTATTACTCTAACTTATTCTTTTTATCTTTAAGCCTGTAAAAAAAGGGCAAGTTTCCCAATATCTCTGCCCTGACATTCAGGCCAACAAGAAGACATGTATTTGTATCAAGAGGTGGTTAATTCACTGCCACCTAATAAAATGTCTTGATGTAATTACAAAGGAGGATGCAGTATTTAAAAGGAAAATAAATACGAAATTCTTTTAGTTCTCTTATTTCTTGAATAGAGTCTGATTGCCATTAAATATAAAGTGCTAAAGTTTTGCTACCTATACTAGCAATGGCACTGTGAATTAGATGTGAAGGTCTTCTAGATATTATCTACCATAGGTCAGGTGCTTCAAAGGTGACATCTTACATCCTTCTGACATGAATTAAGCTATAATGCATGATCTTGTTTTTGACATTATTTGTTTACATATTTCCTGTAACCATGCATATATACCAGTTCTTTTTCCTCTGTTAATGAAAAATATTGTTTCTAGAGGTGCTCACTGATACTTGCTGATTATCAATAAAAAAGGGAAATGTGTTCTTTACTTCCATATCACCAAAACTAATGGTACACTAATGTGTACCATTATCCACTTTACTTTGGCCATTTACCATGAAAAGTTCTATATAAATACTTAATGAAGCGACACCTCCAATTTTAACTCAAGTACCACTTTGTTTTATTTATTCATTTTGACAAAAAATGAGTTAAAAGAGTTTAGAACTTGAAACTTTAAATTTTTTTCTGCTCCTTATTCCATGGTTAAAATGAGCTATTTCTTGTAACGAGCTGGTAAAGCTGGATGCTTACAATTGACTTGAGAATTATAGAAATAAAGCTTTATAAAATTTTCTGCAACCTAAGTCTACTGTCATGATGTTTGTATTGAAATTTCCTTGCATCATTTATAAGGTTATGAATCTAGGTTTACCAAAATACCAAGGGCCATGAGCTTCAAGACAGACGCTTTCTGTGGAAGGCCTTGTATAATCATATTTGCACTCTAAGGACTTAGCATTGAGATCCCATACTATTTTTCCCCTAAGTACAAAGGGTCCTGGGTATTATCTCTGTAATACAAATACAGGTTGTGAAGTTTTTCTCTTGATTGTTACTGTTCACCTACATGAACACAAAGCTTTGACAGATGTAATGTGATGATTTCAGATTCCCATTGCAATGAATTCAGACTTTTGCATTGCCTGTCAGCCTGATATACAGTTCCTCGATTAGTCAACAGAAAGGATGGAGCAAACTGAGGGGAAAAGCCTGATGGGCAGTGGTTGGGAGCCCAGATTTTTTGTAGAGCTTTTCTTTCAGCATTCCATAAAAGTTGGTTCAGTCAACTCCTCTTTTACTAAGAGAACTAACTTATTAAACCAAAAGATTAAGCTTGGATTTTTCCCCCTACTGAGCAGCTCATTAGAGGACTTCCAAATATGCCTCCCTTGAGTAGTCAATTCAAGTTTTTCTATTAACAAGGACACTTTATCAGTCTTGGCCACCTTTTGAACTCACTCAGTTCAAAACTTCCTCTGTTTGAAAGTACACAGGAGCTGATGATTAGAAATGAACTTACTTTGTAATTCCAGGCCTGTTGCAGGCTTTTCTCCTCCATTCCATTCATCCTCTTTGCTTCTATGTATGTTTTCACTTTGATTTTGTTTTCTCTTGTCTACATCTATGCTGACCAAATTTTATTGAAATTAGATAGTAGGGTTGTGGTGCTTAATGAACTATTGTGCAAATTTTGTAGTCTTGTATAAAATGTAAAGACAGAAGTAGGGCAACCTGTTATAATAGAGGAAGGAGGTGGAACATTTCACAAACCTAGAATCCCTGGTCTTCCCACATTGACCGCAGGGCCAGAGACAGTACTTTTGTTTCTGCAGGGGTCACTCAATCCGTTGTTCTGTGATTCTCTACTATCTAGTATATCCTTTCTGATTCTCATATTTTCTGTTACATGGAAACTCAGTTTTTAAAATCAACTTTGAATTCTTACCACACAATGGAGAGACCAGTACAGAATAGACTGAAAAATAAAGTACAGAAGTTGCCGCTTTGCTTCAATTCTTTTTTACTTCACAATGTCATATAAAAAATCTGGTTTCACCTCCAAAATATAACCCGAATCTGACCACCTCTAACAGTCCCCATGTCTTCTCTCCTCCCGCTTACAACAGTAGTCCCAACCATCAGCAGTTTTTGTATTTATTACCGCATGTTTCAAAAACCTAGATGATTTCCTTACTTCCATTTCCATCTGCCAAATAACCAGCATAAGCTCTTAAAAATGTAAATGAAACCCTATCATCCATTTCTAAAAAATTCTCCAATTGTTTCCTATTGAACTTCTGTGAAAACCAAACTCCTCGTGTTGGTGCACCTGTCCCTACGGAATCTGACTGTTGTCTATCATGCTGACCACATTTCCAACCACATTCTGATTCTGTGCTGCAGCCACACTGGCCTCTCTTCCTTAAATGGGTCATGATCACCATTGTGGTTCCCTCTGCTTTAACCATTTAACGAAGGAAGTTCCAGTGTTTGCGTGTTAAGCTTCTCGTCACTCAGTTCTTTACTTCTCAGAGCCTGCCATAGACACCCAATCTACCTAAGCTCTTCCTCGTCCCCATCACTGATGGGGTTTTCTATATTTTATTACCCATTTTTTCTTTGTAACACTTATCTCCATCTAGAGTTATCTATTAATGTATTGCCACGTTTACTGTCTGCCTTCCTAAAGCAGTACTGTGAGTTTGTGAGAGCACATACTCATCCGTCTTGTTGACTATAGTGTCTTCAGGCCTGAGAGCCGTGCCTGGCACATTGTAGATGCTCAATAAATATTGAATGAATACCTAAAAAGAGCCATGCATTGAGAGGGAAAAGAATGGTGCAGGGCATCTTCTATTTAGATCATGATCTCTTTATGAGTTAGCCACTACAGAAAAGTTGGTCTCAAACAAATTTACTGTTATGAACATAAAGGTATTTAAATAATCCATCCACTTGTCATTTTAGTAACCAAGAATTTACTGCAGCTTCCCAGCTACTCAGCGAAATGAGTCTCAGAGGCTAAATATGTAGTGCATTAAAATAAACATTAACAAAAAAGCTTAGCTACGTGTATGACAGAAACCACATGGGAAATCTATTTTAGTGATATATCATGTGATCTTAATTATTATCTTTGCTTATGCTAGAGAACAAGAAATGACAGTCTCTTAGGTATATCCTGTAAGATTTATTGAATAAGCTGTAATTCAATTTGGTTTATAGAGATTAATATAAAATATAGAATAATTGGTGGTCTATCCTTATGAATCATTAAGGGGCATCAAACGATAGAAATGTGGGGAAGGAGAAGATGAGAGTCATGGCTGTAGTAAGTTCATCGGCGAGAAGGATGCCTGAGATTTTTTGCCCCTTTGAAAGTTCCAAATACTCAATTGTCTTCTGAGCACCAAAAAGTACTCTACAGTTGCTTGAGAGAAACTACTTTGTTAACCTAAGATAGAGAGGCTCTGTGAATTTATCTCTGAATTATTGGTTAAGGGTATTATAGATCTTTTTGCAATGTATAAAGAACTATCACACTTATGTTCTAAGTTTTGATTCCAACACCCTGAAAGTCAGGTAATAGTCTCTCTATTTTTCAAATGAGAAAACCAAGTCTGAAAAAGATTCAAATCTGCTTCAATTCAGCAATTAAGAGCCAGGGCAGAACATGTAAAATTGATTCTTGTGTCTGTGTATATTTATATCTTATTTTCATTTCTCTTTTTTTGGGTCTCACTTGTTATAAATGATCTGGATGAGAGGCTGCGGTTGAAAGAAGTAATATTATGTTCAATTTTGCCCTGTACTAAATATGGTACCAGTCAACCTATTATATTCATAAGACCTAAGATTTAATGTATTAATATGAAGCAAAACAATGGTTTAGAGTTGTTTTAATGTAATAGAATATTAGTATTGAAAGGGACTATCAAAGAGATCTCATTTAACCTCTCCTATAAAACAGAAGTCCCTTTCTACAGATGGTGGTATGGGATGGGCCATTTAAAGTGCCTGCCATTTATATCCCTTCTTAAGAACTTTCTTTCATCCAGGTTGTAATGTTTTACACCATGTGACTACATCACTCTGGTTCCAGCTGAGTAGACTGGGGCTGGGTAGCTGGCCCAAAGGCAGCTGCCTGGAGGAAGCAGTCTGTAAAACAGCTTTGTGAGAGAAATCTAGCAGTGATGCACTATACCAGGCACTTACAGGCCAAGCCAAGAAGATGATCTCCCAGGAGGTTTTATGTTAAGTCATAGAGAAAGTATCAGATGGCGGAGATGCCAGAAGCCAAACCTCAGAGAAAGAAACTAGTGAGGAGAAGGCGTGAGGCAGGTTTTCTTGCCTTAAAGCATAAGGAGCCATGAGTAGGTGAGGCCATGTGAAGGAAAGAAGTTAGTCAGTGGTGGGACAGGTGACAGCCACAAAGGACAGTTCCCAGCACAGTCAGTGCTAGGTCAACAGAAGAGGTGTTTGATAGCTGAGGATGTCATTCATTTCTGGACATCAGTAAATAAACTTCTATTTCTTTTTTAAACACAGCTATGAGGTTTCTGAGACTGTCTTTGTCACTAATGAATTTTAAGAGTGAAGCCTGTTAAGTGAGGAAACTGGAAGAACGCCTCTGTTTTTTTGGCAAGTTCTAAGAGTTTGTCTAACCAGCCTACTCTTTCATGAGCCATTTTCTCCTGAGACAGCTCACTGCATCATTTTATTATGTTACACCTAAACTTAAATTCTTACAACTATAATTTGTTAGTCTTAGCTTAGAACTATAGAAACATACCAATTAAGTCTACAGCATTATTTTTATGACAATCTTTTAACTCTGGGAAGATATTTACCACATCCTAGCACCCCAAAACTCAAGCTAACTAATTACATTAATAAAAATATGTCCAAGTTCCCTAGTAATGTCATATGACACAGTTCCCAGACTTTCAACTTCATCATCTATGTCTGGTTCTCTTTTAATTTGTCAGCATTCTATTTCAAGGTTTCATCTAGACAAGACTTACACCTTAACCTCCCTTGATATAGGCAGTATACCTCTATTAATGTAGCCTAAGGTTTCATTAACGTTTAACTTTATCATTTTTCGACTCATGGTAGTGCTTCTCTTGAGCATTTTAAGATACTGTGGGATTCAATTTTGTCCTTGCATAATTAGAGTTTCAAAGTATCTAATGTTAGATTTAAATTTATCTGTATTAAATTTAGTCATATTGGTTTAGCTCTATATATTACAGCCTTTGCCGTCTTTCCCCGAAGCGCTTCCCACGGAACATTCATGGGCTCATGAAGGTGGTAAGAATACACACACACTTCCCATAATGTTATAAGTTTGAGAAGTTATGTGTTAAAAAGTGGTTAAAAGATTTATCTCTACATGAGCTTCAGGGCCTAATCTCTAGAAGAGAGAAATAGAATAAACTGCATTTCAAAAATGACTTACCATACTACTATTTTGGTAGACCATCCATCAACATTTGGAGGAACACAACTATCTTTGTGACCTCAAGGACATTATGAATCTTCTAGAATCATAGCCTCCTAATCCATAAATTAGAGGTAATAATATTTATCTCACAAGGTTATGATGACTATTAAAGGAAGTGATGCATTTGACCCATAGAAAGGGCACCGTGTTTCCTCTTTTTTATTCTCTTTTGTTAAGATTTTTTAGTTCATTGTTTATGACTTTACTTGATATATTGTTTTATTTAGTCATCTAAATCCAAAAAAATGTTTATGTTTGTCTTTAATTTTTCAATGGAAATACCAGACACCTTCTCTGATTCTTTCTCTATTCTTCACAGCATGTGCTCTTATCTAGAATTATTTCAGTTTCTATTCAAATACTAAATTAAAGCTCTACTTTGTTAGTCTGAAGTTCAATTCAGCAGCTATTTCTTGGGAATTCATGCTGACCCTGGCCTTCTGTGCTGTGTGCCGTGAGTCATCGTGTCCCTCTCCACCCCCGTCTCTCCTCCCTGAGAGCCATCACACGGGGTTTTCAGATTTCCTTTGACCCTCTCAACCCAACCTTTAAATCAGACACACAGCTTTGCCTACCCAGATGAATCACTATTCACAATAAAGTAATTCTTTCAATTGATAACTCAGTCTCAAAGTGATTTTAGATGGTATTTGCAAAGCTTCTCAGATTTTTTGTTTGCTTGTTTTTTCCTATTTTGCCTGTGGTAAAAATTGAAAAGAGTATTAAAAAACACATGAACATAAAACAGGGATTAGGATCATATCTGCAACTTCTCCGGTTTGCTGTGATCCTCTCCTCACACAGAAGTAGCAGAGTGTCCCCTGTGTCTCCCTGCTCAGGTGTCTGGGGCAGACCCACATCATGTCCCAGCTGCCTCCTTGGGCTGTGATATGCAGTGACCCAGAAAAAGAGCAAGGTGGTGAAGGGAAGGAAGCCGGTGTGAGGGGAAGATGTGGCCAAGCCAGGAAAGTGACTTCAAAATAAGTCCTAATTATTTGGATTATTACGATCTATTTTACTTCATTTTCTCATTGCTCTCTCTCCCACCCCTGATAACAGTTAGTCCATGAAAAGTGTTATGTTAGGAACTTATGTATCAGCAAAACTTTTGCAATTACCGAGTCTACCCTTTCTTCTCTTTTGAGAATCTGTTTTCCCCAACCTAGGTGTCACTGCTCTGGAAAATTTTATTTGTGCACAATACCTGTTAGCCCTTCACCTGCCAGGTGGTGGGTGGAGGTTATATAGGTCTTACTCAACATACATGGGGAATTAGTATCCCCACCTTCGTGCCACAGTTTCCTTGTCCACTTAGTCCCATAATTTCATACCCATAAACAGACATGGTTTTGATAAATAACTGGTGAGTGTGTGTGTGTGTGTGTGTGTGTGTGTGAATTACATTGGCAAAATTTCAAGAAGATAGAATTAATCTTTAGCATGCCCTTCTGCTCCTAATTTCCTCCATAAAGTGCAGGCTCATCCAGATTGCTCTCCTTTTCTCAGCAGGATCCCAAACTTTCCCCCTTTTGCCTTTAGACCTAGAATTCTTTCTTTCTGTGTGCTGATGTGGAAGGTAGTGGGTTAATCAAATACATTTCTTCCTGTGACTCAAACGATTTGTATTCACATTGTCACTATGCTACTTTCTATCTGGGTGGCTCTGAGAAGTCTCTTAATAATGCTGGGCCTCAGTTTTCTCATCTGTGAAATGAGGATGTTGGACTAGAATGACTTCAAAGGTGCCATCCAGTGCTAAGCTAAACTTCAATTAGGCAAAAAGTAGTGTATGTATCTAAGGTGGTGGACATTTTCCTACCTTCACAAGTGTGCCTTTTATTTCTGGGCGGAAAGAGCATGGAGCACAGAGCTGGATAGCCTACGTTCTCAAAGTCACTTTTTATTACGTTATGTCATTATCTGTCAAGGAAAATAGAAACCGCTGTGGGGAGCATAGTGGACTCCCTATGACTTCAGACACACTGATATCTCTTCAGAGAGATGTGGAAGCTTGTTCTTTATGGCAATTGAAGAGTGATGATAAAAAGCTGTCCTACTAAATGAAAGTAATAATGGACTTTCTCTTTAGTATTTCATTTGTATTTCTGAAAACTACGGCTCAAAGATGTCTAAAACATCATAGAAACATTACTGGGTTAGAAAATCCTATTGGGGTCTCCTCTAACGATTGGTATTTTGGAGAATTCAGGGAAGAGGGGCACAAATGCAGAAGAGGGCATGATTTGGGAAGAGTAAATAGGAAGAGTTTTGGCCTAAAGCTCTGGTAAAGGAAGAAAACACTCTTAAGGAATACAAAGAAGAAAATTTATCTGGATATAAATTTCATAAACTACGGGCTGTCTTTATATGTAAAAGACAGGTGCCAACATACATTACTGATCAGAACATTTGAGAATCACAGACTGCCCTATGGAAATGTTCAGCAGGCAGCCAATTGTCCCAAGCTTTATTTTTCTCTGGATGAAACCTTGTGTCATTTGAGAAACCTAAACGGATCATAAAATATTTTCCCAAGGATTGGCTATCCACACATGGGAGGAGGGTTATTTGGAGGCTGCTCATGTTTATTACATTTCCAAGTGCTGTAAGAAATGCTATTAATGAGCACCAGAGGTATGCCTTTCTTGAATATAATAAAAAAGCAACAGTCAATGTTATCAGTGGTAAAAAAACATGGAAGATAGAAAAAGAAAATGTAAACAGAAACTTGGAGTCTGAATGGTGGACAAATTATAAGCATTAGGAAGATGTGGGAGCCCATTTATTTTCTGTGTTTTCTGAAGTGGGGACAAGGGCATAGGAGCCACCTTCGAGTCTAACCAGACATGTATGAAGTAACAGTAACAGCATTTGAACAGAGGAGATATGTTATCATCAAAAGTTGCTAGAAGTGATACTAAATATCTGTTGAGAATTAAATGTCTGATTGGACAGATGAAGGAATAACAGTTGCTTCTTAAGGCAAGTGGTAAACTCACATTGAATGTAAATCCATTGAAATACTTCTTTTAATATTCTAAAACATTCTTAAGATCGACATTATGAACAACACTATTGTGGAGCTGGCTGGTATAATAGAAAGAGAACGGATTTTGTAGTCAGGTAGGCCTGGATTTTAACTTTGCTCTGCCCTTCCCAAGTTCCATAACCTTGAGTAACTTATTTAACTTTCTAAACTCAGGTTTCCTACTCCATGCAATGCAGACAGCATGACTGTTTCATGGGGCTGGTGGGAGGATGATGGGAAAAATCATATATAAAAGGGAAAATGGAGCTTGGTCTTTCGCGGAGTAGTTGCACCAGACTCCTTGAGGGCAGATGGAAGACTGGTGGAATGCTGTTATCGGCTAACAGTCAGCCAGCCCAGCGTTCAGAAGATTCAGAAATCTAGGCTCCGATGAGCAACCTTGCATGCCAGACAAATGTCAGAATTTTGGCAGTCATCCTTGTTGCTTTTTTTATAAAGGACCTGAAGGCCAAGAGTCAAAAGTAAAGCAAAAGCTTAGTACTAGTTAAAAGGATTACATAGGCTTAAAGAAGCAGCTAAACAAATGGAAGTGGGGTGAGCTCTACTAACCCAGCTCCAAGGGCACAGGATTTTAAATCTACCTTTGAATGGCCTTCCTCTGCAGCCTTTTTAAAGAAGACGTTTTAATTGTAAATAATGGTTCTCATGACTATGGAGACATCGGCCAGCATGAGGTGTCTTGAAAACATTTGCACCCAGTCTGGGCTAGGACTCGAAGACACCTTCTTTGTGATGAGAAGAATGTAGAGGTGCTATTTTTCTTTTCTTATTCATTATATAGGACTTAGGTATTTCAGATATTAAAATGTCAGGAGCCCACAGGTGGAGGTTGTGGTTGTAGATGAGATCCCTGAAGAGAAACATCAAAAGTTCTCACCTTCTGGCTGTTGAAAAGGCACTATTTATAAAACATGTTGTCACGGTGATGCGGAGCAGAGTCTGAACTGGGAAGGGATTAGAGAAGACATTAAAGTATGATAAAAGGGCGTAGTAAATATAAACTTTGGAGAAAAGCACACTTCCCTGATCTAGTCTTGGGCATCACACCGCCTGCTCACAAGGTACTGGCAGACATCATAGAATGACAAAGAGCTACGGGTTCTGTGAGCCGGCCTGTTGTCTCTATCTTATCTGAGCCATAACTTCAAATGTGAGTGGGAGTTAGGTATAGAAATTGTCCTGGTAACTAGCATCTGGAGGTACTTTTGAGAAGACTTGGGGGAGCACTAATATCTTAAACACAAAGTTCTTGATACACCTAAGTGTCAATTCAATACATCTGAACATTTACTTAGCAACAGCTGTGCACTCAGCACCCTGGTAGTTACCTTAGCACATGCAAAGGAGTTAGGATGTTATCCCTAACTCACAAGAGGTAAAATCAGGTATTGAATGCAAGTTGTACCTTTATTATTTATTTATGAATCTTTTTGAAATTCTCTATAAGAAGCTTTGGGAAGCTGGCTTAGGAATCAGTATTATGCACCAATTTTTCAAAGAAGTATTTTTTCATAGTAATAATTAATAAGAATAAAACTTCATTGATACCAGCATAATATATTAAAAACACAGTTTTATAGATTATTTTCTTAGTCTTTTATATACTAAGTTTATGAATTTTACCAAACCTTAACCCACCTGTACTAGTTTTTCCTTATTTCATATAAATCAATTTTCTTTGTATTTAAAATATTTGAAAAAGAATGGGAAATTGAATACAAATATTGCTTGTTATAAATAGAAAGTAAGTAAAAAATAAGTACAATTTAAAAAATGTAATTAAATTCTAGATAAATGCTGTTACCCCTGAAAGGAAGGCCTGTGACCTATTCTCTCTTTGTTTAAAAAGGAGATTAACAAGTTCTAGAAAGGTGGGAAACCATACTAGAACCAAACAGATTTCTTTTCCTTACATAATTATAATAATTAGAAGAGAATTGCATTTTTTACTATGTGATTTAACGTTATTTACTACATGTAGAACAGCCATCCAAAATCACCATATTCCACACTTTAAAATTCACTGCCTTGAGTCTCCAAGGTCATGTTCATATTCTGTATTGCACTCACCCTAAAAGAACCATATGCAGTTGGTGTTAACAGCATATTCATTTAGTTACCCAATTTTACAGATGTCGAAGCAAAAGCACAGAAAGGTTAAAAGACCCCCTGTGTTTAGTCCGTGTTAGGTACAGACACAAAGCCAGATTTTTGAAAACCAAATCCCTTTTCCATTATATAATCAGGTTATTATGTTATTATGTTATATACTATTATAAATTATACACTATACAACTATCATTTCAAACTTTTTTCTCCTCCCCCAGCTTCATTTAGATATAATTGACTTGTAACATTGTATAATTTTTAAGGTGCACAATGTGTTTATTTGATACACATACATATTGCAAAATGATTACATCATAGGGTCAGCTAACACCTGCATCACTTCACATAGTAACCATTTCTTTCAGTGCTGAGGACATTTAAGATTTACTCTCTTATCAACTTGCAAGGATGTAATACAGTATTATTAACTGTAATCACCATGCTGCATTGTACATCACCCCCAGAACTTATTCATCTTATGAGTGGAAGTTTGAACTCTTTGGCCAGCACCTCCCCATTTCCCTCAGTCCACAACCCCTGTTTCCTACCATTTTACTCTCTGTTTCTAAGATTGCACATGTAAGTGATATTATACAGTATTTGTCTTTCTCTGTCTGACATATCTTTGAGCTCTTTTGTTATTGAATAGCTCATATAAATAACAATAGAAATTATCAAATATTGTTTTATCAAGAAAACAGATTATCCTCATTTCAATACCCTGATAATAGGCATTTTATTAACTAGAAAGGTATTTGGCATCTGCTCGTGGTTTATTTCAACAGGGATCTAGATTGGTAGGTAAATTTTATTCATCTGCATTTGTATATAGTGTAATAGGTGTTTGGAGCCAAAGAGATCTGACCTGGGTGACAGTATAGAAAGTGAACTGGACTCCCCAGTGAGCTCAGATTTAGAGCAATGGAAATAACAGCTCCTGATGTTGAAAAATGTAAGGTGACAGGAGAGAAAGAAGCAAAGATGTGAGATGATATTTGGAAAGGCTAAGGTCAGAAATGGGTTTCAACTTATGATAAAACCAAGGGTGATCAAAGAGATCTTAGTTACATTCGGTACAAGAATATGATCGTCAAAAGAACAAGCTCAAGAATGGGGAGTTATTTCACAATTAGGGTGTGAAGGTGGTTGACATAGAAGAGTAGGGCTCTTAAATCCTTTTTGTTTTGTCTTTTCTGCAAAAGAGATTGACTTCTACACCAAACTGCACAGAGTAACATTGGTAAGAAAAAAAAAGACAAAGATGGGGTAAAATAGTACAAGAGATAATCTTGTTGCTAAAAATGAGTTCGATTTCCTTCAGGGGGCAAATCAAACCTTAGGGTGCAATACTTAGTGTGAAAATGAGGACACTGACATGTGGAGAAATTTGAAGGATAAAGGGAAAATGGAAGACCGGAAAATGCAAATGTAGATTCACATTTTAAAAAGAGGAACAAGAAATGTATCCTGGCATTTCAGATCGGTAAGTTCTGAAGGAACATTGGGCAAAGTTCCAGAATGAATTATTAAAGAGATGACTCATAAGTTCATTATGAGCAGTTCATGACAGAATAACATCATTTTATTATTTAGCAAGACATGTTGTCTGTTTTATGACTATGTCTGATAGTCCATAGGCATATTGGAATTTCTCTTATAAAGTTTCTGGGGAGAGGACAGAGAAGAATGCATTTAATGCAATGATCTATACCCTATTGCAAGACAGTTAACGTGTATATGATGAAGGCTGCTTAATAGAATGATGTCATACAAAGAGGAGGTTCTTACTGTTCCTTCACAAGATTCTTTTGTGTTTAACATTTCTTGCAGGACAGGTCTGCTGGTGACAAATTCCTTCAGTTTTTGTTTGTCTGAGAAAAGTCTTTGTTTTATCTTCATTTTTGAAAGATAATTTCACAGGATATAGAATTCTAGGTTGGTAGATTTTTTTCTTTCAATTACCTTAATATTGCACTGTACTCTCTTCTCTTGTGTGGGGGCTAAAAAGCCCAAAACTTTTCCCACCTTCTAAGTTCCTTTTGCTGGCTAAATCCAAATGACAGACAGCAGGGTCCTCAACCTTTTTAGCACCAGGGACCGTTTTCATGGAAGACAATTTTCCCATGGACTGGAAGGGGGAGGGATGCTTTCAGGATGATTCAAGCCCATTACATTTATTGTGCACTTTAATTCTATTACTATTACATTGTAATATATAATGAAATAATGATACAACGCACCATAATGCAGAAGCAGTGGGAGCCCTGAGCTTATTTTTCTACAATTAGTTGGTCCCATCTGGGGTGATGGGAGACAGTGTGTTGCTCATGTCCAGTCTACTCTGCAATCTCGTTTTGGTTGCTGTCACTGCAGAAAACCCTGTTTCCAAAGACAGGATGTTGGAAACAGAAGCAGGCTTTTCAGTGCTTTTGTGGCAATCACAGGATATTCTGCCTTGACTTTAATCCAGAACGTATGGAGATCTGAAGTTGCCTCAAACATACTTTTAAGGCCACCATCATTTTCGATCTCAAGCAGTGGATCCTCTTCTAGTGCAAAGTCAGTTCACTTGGCTCATTCACAAATGGGTTGTGGATCAATCCATTCCTTCCCAGTTCAGGGGTCTTTTGTGGTTGGGAAGGATGCTCAAACTCTTTTGAAAGCTGATAGATTATCACACACCAGCTGGGAGAAAGAAGGCCCAGGCTCAGTCTATTTCAAAATCTCTGCTAATGTTTGAAACATGTCAAACATCCCAATGTTCACTTGTCATCCCCATAATTCCAGTTTGGCTTTGAACGCAGCCACTTTATCTGCCAACTTGAACACATTGTCGTTTTCCCTTGAAGTGACAGATTGAGTTCATTGAGCAGGTTGAATATGTTGCACAAGTAAGCAAGTTTTGTGACCCTTTCTGTGTCACTGAAATGTGCTGCCTGTGGTGACTTTTTCTAAAACAAATCTCTGGAACGGCTCTCATAACTCAAAAACTCTGGCCAGTGATCTACCTGTAGAAAGCCTTCTCACTTCTGTGTGTAAGGGAAGACGTGTGTGCTCTGGGTCCATCCTCACAGAGCTGTGTGAACAGATGTGAAGGACATGTACTTTAATGTGGTTGATAATTTTAATCACATCCTGCAAAACGTTATTAAGTTCAGGTGACATTTTTTTTGGCTAGCCAGCATTTCGCAATGGATACCACAGTGTGTAGACTCACATTCAGAAGCGACCTCTTTGACCCGAGTAGTGAAACCAGAAAGCCATCCAGTCATGGCAGCCGCTCCGTTCATGCATATACCAACAAAAAAATGACCAATTTGGTTTTCCTGATATGTAATCATTCAAAGACTTGAATAGCTCTCCAGCTGTGGTGTTGGTTAGCAATGAAAATGCACATAACATATTATCCCGCACATCCTCCTGAAAAATATATCTCACCAAAACAAGCATTGTTGCCTTGTTGTCAACATCAGTTGACTCGGCAACCTGGATAGTGTAGCAGAGTGACTCATTAATCCTCTCTAACACTTGTGCCTCAATATCCTCTGCTGTTTCACTGATTTGACTAGTTATGGTACTAGCCGAAACAGGAACACATGCCACCTTTTTAATTGCAGCCTCTCCTAAAAGTTCGCAACAAATGTCCATTGCCGCAGGCAGGGTCAACTCCTCACCAGTGGTAAAGGGCTTCTCAGCTTTAGCAATGTGGTTAGCCCCTGAGAATGATGCTCTCCATGCAGACACATTTGCTGAAGTCGTGGACTTCAGTAATTGCTTCCATTCTTCATGTTCACGTTTCTTTTTTCTTTTGAAAAACTCCAAAGACTTATCTTTTAATTCAGGGTGTTTGGTCACCATGCAGCAAAGCAGTTTTGAAGGCTTCATGGCTTCATTGGATAGTTGGTCACTACATATTGTACAAAACAGACTTGGAGACTGTGAATCACCTGTTGCAATAAACCCATAATTTAAGTATGACTCTTGGTGTTTTCTGTTAAATGCAGCTTTCTTTTTGTTGGCAGTCTTAATAGTCTTCTGCTGCATCATCATTGGGTCTCCCCTTTCGAAGAAGCTCTCCAGAGATACTTGTTTTTACTCACTTTGGCTAGGGTTAGCTTGTGGGCTTACTGAAACTGTGACTGAGATAAGTGTACAGTGTGGGGGAAAGAGGCGTGGCCTGAAGTGGTAGATAAAATAATGGGTGGGCCACGTTCAGACTAAAATAATCTCGGATTCTGACTTAAAGCCAGCCACCAGATACAGCTTCATTGTCATTTGCCACTTACTGATAAGGTTTTGCTATGAGTCTGCAAGTAACTGATTTATTATGGTCTCTGTGCAGTCAAACCTCTCTGCTAACGATAATCTGTATTTGCAGCAGCTCCCCAGCACTAGCATCACTGCCTCTGTTCCACCTCGGATCATCAGGCGTTACAGTCTCATAAGGAGCATGTAACCGGAATCCCTCACCCGTGCAGTTCACAGAAGGGTTTGCACTCCTATGAAAATCTAATGCCCCCGTGATCCGACAGGAGGCGGAGCTCAGGCAATAATGCAAGTGATGGAGAGCAGCAATAAATGCAATGAATCTTCACTCGCTCTCCCACTGCTCACCTCTTGCTGTGCTGCCCACTTCCTAACAGGCCAGGGACCAGGGGTTGGGGACCCCTGATATACAAGAAATTAACAGAAGAAAAATCTCATTTTAACGTGTACACAGGGAATTCATGTGAACATGAACATTCCAAAGACAGTAAGGCACAATTGGGTGTATATGTCATTTTGGACAAAGGAGAAAATGTGGAATGAGATCTTAGATTTCAAAACTGAAAGTGGATGATTTACAGACAGCTGAGATAGAGGCAAACAAATTCCTGTTAGACAACTCAGAAAATACGGGGACACAGGAGTGGAGGTGGGGGGGTGGAGAAATCTAGTCAGTAGGCCCTTGCTTGGACTCTATGTACCAACACTGAGTTCAATTAGGCTAAGGTGAATATGCTAAGATGAGGTACAGACATTCTTTCTGAGTCTTTTGTTTCTTAATAATCAGATTAAAATCAATATTCCAAAAGATAGTCTTAGGGTGGCAAAACTTTTGTCTCTTTCACTTGCATGGTTTCTGATGAGAAATCTGCTATGATTCTTACTCTTGTTCCTTCGTAGCTAAGGTGGTTTTTATTCCCCTCTGGCTTCTTTCATGATTTTTCCTTTTTGGGTTTGGTTTTCTGCAGTTTGAATATGATACTACTAGGCCTTCCCTTCCCTTCCCTTCCCTTCCCTTCCCTTCCCTTCCCTTCCCTTCCCTTCCCTTCCCTTTTTTTATCCTGCTTGGTATTCTCTGATCTTCCTGGGTCTGAGATTTGGCATCCGTCATTAATTTTGGAAAATTTTCGGCCATTCCTACTATTAATATTCTGTTTTAGTCATTCTCTCTTGGTTTTGCTGGTTTTCCAGTTACACATATTATGGCTTTTGAAATTGTCTCACAGTACTTAGACATGTAATTTTTTTCTCATTATTTTTTTCTCTTTGCTTTTTAGTTTGGGAAGTCACTGTTGAACTACCTTTGAGCTTGATCTTTCCTCAGCTGTACTGAATCTTTATTTCTATTACAGTGTTTTCTTTATTTTGAACATTTTTATTTGACTCTTTTTTAAATTTTCTATTTCTCTCTCTGCATCATTCTGCTTGCATCACTCATCTGTTCTTGCATGTTGCATACTTTTTCCATTAAAGCCCTTAACATATTAATAACAGATATTATATTATAAAATCCTTATCTGTTTATTTCAATATCTGTGTCATATCTGAGTCTGGTTTTAATGATTGCTTTGTCTCTTCAAACTGTGAATTTTTCTCCCTCTTTTGGTGTGCTTTGAAATTTGTTTCAGAAGTCAGACAGGTAAATAGAAAGTAGACCTTTAGTGTAAGCATTTCTGCCATTCTGGCTGGCAGTTGGGTTGTGTTTAATGTTCACTATAGCTCTATGTGCCAGCAGCTTCAAATTCTTTCTTATTTTGTTTCCCCTTCGACTTAGGGTTTCCCTGTGTACTTTTCCTTAAAGAGAGTCTGTGTCTTGCACCTCCCCCAGCTGTCATCCACTGTTACCACAGAGCCACATTGCTGTACTGGGAGGATGGGGCAGGGATGTCAAAAAAGAACAATTAAATCTCATTCTTTTGGGGGCTTGTGTGTCTGGGCTTTCAACTTTGCCACAGTTTCTCCAGTGGCACAGCATTTTGTATCTTCCCTCAGGTGAGACAGGAAGGCTAAAGGGGTCTGGAGTGGGGAATGCCTTCCCCTCGCTGAACTAAGACTCAGGGAGTTTTTTCCTCCCTGAACAGTAGACCATTGTTATGGAGAAGACACTGGGGATATTTCACGAGGATTAGTCTTTTCCATTTCTTGCCACAGCCAGTAGGGGTTATTTTTCAGATCTTCATTATGAAAACCTGGCTGGGTTCCTGGAGGTGAAGCCCACAAATGTGTGGGGGCACCTTTGAGACTGTGGCCCCAAGGAAATTTCCCTTGTACACTGGTCCTCACTCAGCCTCTAGTCATTAGTCAAAATTACTGTGTAAGTGTCCCTAATGGTTTTTGAGGTTCCAGTACCTTCTGCTCTAAGTAAACTTATCAACTATGTCCCTTCAGATTTAGGGGTAAAATTTTTTTTTCTGAAACCTCAGTTCTCTGATGGGTCCAAGAAAAATCATTGACTTCCAGTTTATTCAGATGGTTTAATGATAAGGATGGAAGTGATGACTTCGAACATCTCATTGCATGTTGGAGCTGAAACTGGAAGTCCTCAATTCTATGTTTAACATTTATAGTCTTCATTCTAGGTGAAGATCTAGAGGTTATATCCAGTCAGTCGGTGAATGAATTAAACCAAGAGGAACGGTGGTTACATAGGATAGCCAAATTGTGATATTGACAGGTTGGAACAATGGCATGAATTTCACTAATGGTAATATAAGAGGGATAAAATTAAGTTCCTGCCCTTGGGTTCAAAACACATTTTTCAAGGATGGGAAAGGGGAGCTGGTCCTTAACAATGAGATTTATAAAAAAATATGTGAGGTGCTGAGTCATCCTTTACCAAGCTGAATGAGGATCTGCTTCCAAAATAATTTAAGCATTGGTTCATCAAAGTGTTTATGGGTATTAAACAAGAAAAGCATCAAACTTCAAATACACTGGGTTAAAACACTTTTTAAATTAAAAATATCTTAGAATGTTTGATGTACTCATGATTTTTCAAGAGGATGAAGAACCTGTAGCATTTCTCAGATTTATTTGATTACCAGCCTGTTTTTTAATTCTAACTCTGCCATTTAAGAGTTGTGAAACAATACACCAGATCTGTAGTCCCTGAGGATCCTAGTTTTCTCATTTACGGAACAGGAGTAACGATGAGCACTTTGTAGTCATGCTGTGACAAGTGCATGAGAGTAATGCTTGGGAACACTTGCCATAGTGCCAGGCACAGAGGTGCTGAATAAATGTTGGTTTAAAATTTTTTTCCAGGCATTACCTTTAAAAAGATACTTAAGAATGGATCATATTTAAAGTATTCAGCAACTGATATGATTTGATCAGTTACTAATCAACAAGATATTGGCTTAAGAACAGCCCTTGGCTGTCAGTTTTACAGATGTCAGGAGGGTCCCGGGTGAGATGTGATGGAAATGGCAGGCTCTGAGGGAGGGACTTGGAACAATGGATTTTTATCAATAGTGGTGAAATATTTCAATATTTTAATACACAGTGTGTTTATAATAGTATATAGCTGCTTACTATTAACTATGAACATAGGCAAATAAGAATATGTTCAGAGAAGAATGTTAAACACTATATACATACCCAGTACAGTGTTATATGAGGAACAGCTAAAGGAACCAGAGATATTTGTCCCAGAAGGCAGGGAAAGGAGGAGGGCCTGAAAGCTGTCTTCAAACATCTGTACGATTGCCAAGTGGAAAACAAACTAGACTTGTTCTGTGTGGCTCCGCAGGGTTCGATCAAGAACAACCAGTCCATATTACATATAGGAAAGTTGCTAACAAAGTAAATTCTATGAATTCTCGTTGCAAAAAAATTTTTCCTTTTTTTCCTTCTTTTCTTTATGTTGTACTTATAATAGAAATGAATCTGGTTGAACCTATTGTGGTAATAATCATTTCACAATATATGTAAATCAAACCATCATGCTGTAAAAAGCTTAAACTTACACAGTGACGTGTGGAGGTTAGGAAGCATAGTATTGCTTATGAGGCTGTGTACCAGAATCACCTAGATTGTTATTTTTAATGCATATTCTGTGCCTCAACCAAATCAGAATATCTGGGAGTGTGGTCTAGAAACCTGTGGGGCTTTTTTTTTTTTTTTCAGTTTTCAATCAAGCTTTTAATAGAAAGATCATAAAGTAACAGTCTCTCACTACGATACATTAAGACTGTGAACTTCTGAATGGAGAGATCAATCGTTGGTGAATTGCTTTTCTATGACACTTGAGGCTGCAAACTTGCAGCTCTGACCTGAATTCATCCAAACTCTCAAGGGAAGTGAACTCAATGCGATGACTGACAGAGGCAGTGGCCAGTACGTGAGTGGGGTCACAGTCCCTCCCCCTTTCTGGGAAGTACAAAAAGTAGGACACGATCCCTTTTCCAGTTCCAATTAAACAAAACAGCTATAACCCATCCTTCCCGTCCCCCTCGAGGTATTTACAAATGGGCCAGTGCCCAACCTGGGGTCCCCCAAGGGTAAAGCAAGTGATGAGTAGGTACAGACGGGCTCCCCTCAGCACCTGGCCCCGCAGGGCTCGGCCAAGTGGAGAGTCTCCCCCTTCACCAGAGAAACTTGTTCCTGCGGAGGTTCAAGGCCAAGCAGGTCACTTCCTGTCTGAGCACATACTTCTTTGCTGAGGCTTTCTGTTCTGGTAAACCTCTAAGTTAGTCAGGGCTGATGTAGAGGCCCCTTTACGTAAAGAGTATATTAGCAAGTGTATACGAGTATTCTACTGAGAGGGCCTTTCCGGAAGGTGGGTGAAGAACAGAACACTTTGAGAACGGTTTTCTGTGGGTCCACAGAGCTGTGTTCATTTATTTTTCTAACTTAAATTCTGCCTCTCTACCAGTAGGTGGCGTCTTCTATATCTATACCACAATTCTACACTGTAGAAAACACCACCACTTAGATCCTGAATCCCTAATATTTAATTAAAATAGATTTAAACAGATTTATAAATGAAGGATGAAAAATAGGGTCAGGAGTATGTTCCAATGAATTTTACTGTCACATTCTAATACCAGAAACCTCTGTTGTTAACTCAAATCGTATGTATACAGCCTAGACAACAAATTAGGTGGTATGCTTGTCTCTACAAAATTGCAAAAATTAATCACACAAAGTTCACAAGAAAGGACCCCAAAATATATTAATAAATAGCATTATTACTATAGCTCAGCTCTCACTATATGTCAGACACTGTACTGGGTGATTATAAGACACACCTAGATTATTTTAGAGGAGGAAATGGGAAAAAATTTCAAGCAAAAAATGTGGTAAAATATTTAATAACCTGTGACCCCACTCCACCATTGCCCCCCCCCACAGCGAGCCAGGTAAGCTACATTTGGACTATAAGATGCATCCCTTTTCCTCACAAATTTGGGGGGAGTGTGTCTTATAGTCTGAAAATATAGTGTGTGTGTATATATATATATATATATAGTATATATATGTGCAATTTAATAAAAACCACGAGACAGGCATTTTCCACCTGCTCTAAGATTCTGAAAATTAAGTAATTTGCCCAGCTTTTCAGAGGCAGGACAGAGATTTAACTCAGGGTCTTTTAATTACAACATAAGCTTTTCTGGTAATTAGGTAACACAATTGCCTAAATAATGCAAGGAAACCTGAAAACAACATAAATTGCTAAGGCGCTCAAAGAAAAGTACCAGTAGAGCCTTTGGGTCAAAGTATCATACAATACTTTGTAGCAGACGTGATACTGGAGATGGGGCTCTGCCTCCGCAGAGAGAGTGAGGAGAATGCTAGGTGATGTGGGGAGGCAGGTGTTCCAGACATAGGGGAAAGAATAAGCAAAGACATGGACATGGAAAATTATGTTTGGTAATATGGAATAGTTGTCTGTGGCATGGGGGAATAAAAGAACTGGGTACTTCGGGTGATAAACCTGAAAAGTCACTGGATCATATTATAAGGAGTTTGTACTTAATACGACAACAATGGAGTGGTGGGCAAAAGCTGAGTTTGTGTGTGTGTATGTAGGAGATGTTGGCAAATCTTTTAAAATGAATTTTTCTCACTGAACGTTTACTATGACCATGTGATGTACTATAGGATTTGCAATATTATCTGAGTTTGGGAGTGGGGAGCAGACGATTGGAGACTGGAGGTGGGAGCCCAGTTTGAAGACTATTCCAAGGGCCCACACAGACAATTCTGAGAGGCTGAGTTTACTTTATTGTGTGGACTGCACTGCATGTGTGTGTGTGTGTGCTCTACTCCCCATGAGTCTCTGAGTTGCAAGACTCCTGGAGTACATTTCCCGTCTGGCTTTGAGTTCTTGGGATGAGTAAGCTAATCAATAAATAGAGCTTTAAAGTCATTTCTCTCCTCATCTAAAGGTCAGGACTACGGCTGTCCAATATTCCTTTTTTTGGATTCAACAGGAAGGCTTTATGAGAGATTCTAATATATCTGCAGATTTATTTCCATCACTGAAAGCATGTGAATTTTTTCTGCTTTCCCTCAGTCAAAGTTTATGGAGCTAGATTATCAGAGGCATCTTAGGAGGAATTGTATTTGCTAATGATCACATCATTCGCACCTTCTTACAAAATCAGATGGGTCTTGTTTTTAATTTGTTCCTTAAGGAAAAATGTGTTTAATTATTTTGTTGTGTTTCTTCACTGAAAAACATGTTGCCTTAAACTCCTAGTAACATCCAAAATAGTTTAGCAAGAAGTCTACTAACGGTGATATTACTTCCACTCAGCTCTGCTTCCCCAGGAGGATTATAGATGTTTTCAAACTGCCAAAGAGTATGTGTACACACACAGTTCAAAATTCTCTTTCTGTGCTTTTATAAACACCGGCACAAATTCCACTTCTATCTAGCTAACACTTACAAAGTCCCTGTGAACAGAGAAACCATTCTTTCCACTGAAATGTATTAAGAAAAATCCCTCTGTAAGTAAAATAGAATTATAATTGCTTGGCTTAAAGCTCCAGAAAACCTAGACCCTAGGGGGAGCTCTCTTATATCTACTCTCTAAGTAATGACCAAGAAAGGGAGATTATTTTATTTTGTGGGGCTTCCCACTTGCTTACCTGTGCAAGTACTCTGCATTTGTCTCATACTGATTCATTTTCTGCTGCATGGATTCCTGCGAGAGAGGGATCAATGGGTCAAGGTCTACAGAGTCACCCTGTTATCTCTCACTCTTTTAGGATCAATTTCCACCAAGCCAATGCACTGGGATGTTTGTAGTGGCCATATATTGGTACTCACACACTAATCCCAATCCAAGGGAAGGAGGATGAAGCCATAGTACTCAGTCAAGTTGTGTATTATTAGATAAAGCAGATGCCACCATTGTTTGTAGTGACCCCCTGCGACAAGCCATTCTAAAGGATGCAGCTACTAAAGGTTTCCTGGGGACTACAGGAAGGAATAGGACTGAAGCCACATTAGGTCTAAACTCCAGTGTGTGCACCCTCTCAGGAGCAAGCGTGCCACTGTCTCCACACGGCTCTTACTGGGTAAAAAAAGAACCTTTCAGTTATCTAATTCACCTGCCTCAGAAGTAACTTCAGAGTTTGGCTTGTTATTAAAAAATCCATGCATATGTAGATGAGATATGCCCTGTTTTTTCCGGAGACTTTCCTTCTCAGACAACAGTAAAATCATGTGTACTCTTCACGGAGGAGCGATGAGAAGCAGTGAGAATTCCTTCAGCCCTGATCGTGAAGCTGGCCGTCATTGCTGTCACCTGTCCTCTTGAGTCTTGATTTAGACCATGTCGAACTGAAGACTGAATATTAGGAGATTCAGTAGAAAAATATCTGGATGGTGGAGTGTTTGTAATTTTCTTCCAGTTCTTTGTAACCTGCTACAAGCTTCAGTCAAACTCGTAGTGTTGGAAAGATGAAAGAGAAGAAAATACAACCTTATCAGGAGAGGTATTTTTGGCCAGTAAGGAGCAATTCGTGATAGTTGAATACCAAAATACTTACCCCACAAATGGTTGAAAGAGCTGAATTTTCTGCCCCCAGCCAGTCCATGAAAATTAAGCCAGAGGATCACGAAATGTGGTGTATTGGTTTCTCGTTACTGCTGTGACAAATTACCACAAATTTAAACACTTAAACAGTTCAAGTTAATTTTTTCCAATCCTGGGAGTTTGAAGTCTAAAACCACGGTGTTGGCAAGGCTGTAATCCATTCAGATGCTCCCTGGGAGGATCTGTTTTCCTGCCTTTTGCAGCTTCCATAAGCCGCCTGTGTTTCTCAGCTCTGGATCCTGTGCAGCCCTCACTCCGCCTCTCCCCGTGAAACCACAACCCGCACTGCTCTCTTCAACCTCGAGTCCCCTTCATCCGGACCTGCAGGATTATTACATTGGATTCAATCTGATAATCCAAGATAATCTCATTTGAAGATTTTTATTTTAATCACATCTGCAAAATCCCTTTCATCGCGTAAGGCAACATTCACAGGTTGTGGGAATTAGGGCTTGGCTGCCTTTAGGCTGGTCATCATTCAGACTAACACATTCAGCTGGGGACTTAAAACAAGACTGGACCCTCAGGTCCGTACCTCCTAACAGTCACCTTCCTTGTAATCAAGAGAGAAAGGTTACATGTGACATCATTTAAATCTTTGGATCCAAATACGTATGAAGCCAACTCGGGACTTTCTGCAATGCAGACAGGCCTTACCTGAGGTCCCAGAACAGCAGAGCTGGGATTTCACTCCCAGTCATCTGGTACCTGAGTCCATCCTCTTCCCCACTCTAGGGGTCACTGATGATAATGTCCATTTGTCCTCTATTTGAGAGGGCCTCTTAATTCTTGCTTAGTGCTATCCCTCACCTTCCCTCTCCTCTGCTTGTCTGGGCCACAGGGACTCATGCCGGCTCCTTTCAGAGCTTTACTCTCCAATAATCCTCACCAAATTTTCAGCCTTTTGCTGCCAGTGCTTTCTTGCCGTGTGGTGACTCGCTGGATTCTAGGACCACAAACAGATACACTATTCCTGGGGTCTAAGAAAGGCTTTGTTTTTAGAGAAATGATTGACAACTCCCCCCCCCACCAACGCATACACATACACCCCAAAATTTTAAAGGCATGCTGAATTTTCAAATTCTGTCACATTAAATTCTTAAAACTGATGTGCTATTCATTGGCTTTTGGGAGAAACCACCCTTTACTCTGAGATCTTGTATCACCGAAATGACAGCTGTTGCTTCACACTCGGCATAAATATAAACACAAGGTACTGAGATGGCACAAGGCAATCAACTTAATTTAATTGATATGAAGTGGCAGTTATTGTTTCTAAACTAAAATACATGATTGATTTCATTGTGTTATGACATTTTATATTTCTATCTTTTCAATTTGTAATGTTGATCCATTAAGTGAACCATTTCAGATTATCCTATCTCCTGAGGGACATTCAGGGTTATACACTTCCTTGAAGCATTACTGTTTCCTATGGAAGATTCTCTGGATTACTGTGGAGAAGGGTGGGCTAAAAGGGGCATTCTTGGGTGAGACTGGGAGGGTAGAAATGAAGCAGCAGCTATTTTGTAGCTCTCACAGGTTGTTTCCGGTCTGTCTGCTGGTTCACCTGTGCATGGGGCTGCACCAGGCCTGCAAGATCTCCCCCTCCCCCGCATCTTCCTTTAGCTTCACTTAGTCGGGGCTCCTGACAAGGGGACGACTTCTCCTGGAGGACTCTGACACCACTAAGGTCAGAGGCAGTGAGAACTGACACGTTTAGTTTGTCCTTGTATGTCCCGGCTTGTTCTTCTCTCTCCAGGTTGCTCTTGCTCTAAACATCCGTTTTCCCTTCCTACTTCCTGCCCTGCAGACTTTAAGTTCTGACACCAGACTCGACAACAGACTTAAAAAGGTGACTTAAGCAGCAGCCACAACTGTGTAAGATCAAATCCCTTCTGAGAGATAGATCTCTTAGTGGTTCTACCTTTCTGTGTCAACCCTGATGGATACAATAACCCTGTCTCAACTATGCAAATATCTGCTTGTGTAAACATTGGCTCCAAGCAGCCAGGATAAAAAAAAAACAAAAAACCATCTTTTACATTTCCAGTTTTTAACTCAGTGCTCATTGGCTGGATGAACTATAACATTCACTTGTGGCTTGACTTTTCACATATTATTAAAGGTCAGGAGCTTATGACTTTTCCTCAAATCTTGTTTCTGGACCTCATGTAGCCTTAACATTAATCATGTGGAGTTTGACAAGTGGAATGTAGATATTTACATACTTTTATTTTGATACTTCACATTCCTACATGAAAATCCTATCATTACCATATTTTGTTATGGATTTGATAATTGTTACATAGCATGATGCCCTTCACTCTTAAATATAATAAGTAGAAAAAATTCAGTAAATCATCTATAAAAGTCATGTTTCATGTAGTGGAGAATATGCAATAGTGTTTGAATTAAGGATCATTAGCGCAAATTCTAACATACTTTACAGGTAATAAGTTGTTATAAACAAGGGGTGGTAATTTACTTCTTTGTAGATAAAATGCCCTATGTTTTATTTTTTAGCTGAGTAGACTCATCGTGGTGCTAAATGTATCTCATGTTGCCAACTACTTGCAGGAAAAGTAGTACACGTTGCGAACCAGTCACCTGATGCCCATTGTCCTGCAGGATAGCGTAGCAACACTGCTTTTTACAGAGGGGAACACACTGGTTAGCTGATGCTGCTGGCACTATGGGTCATTTCTCTATTTTTCAAAATATAAAATAATTCTAATGCCAGGAAAAACATGTCAAAGCATGACATGAAAAAAAGAAGATACTTTAAAAAATTAAACTCCCATAAAATCTAAGCCAGAGGTATAAATTGCAGGCTACTATAAGGTCACAGAAATCTAGGTGTGGGAGAGAGACACCAAACCTGTACATCCTGCCGCGTGCTGGAATTGAAGTGCTTGGCAGTCTCCAGGGAAATGAGAGGGGCTGGAGCAAGATCTTTAAGGCTAACGTGAGCATTTCTCTGCATGTGTGTTGCAGGCGTTGGGTAGGACTGGTGTCACTTCCTGTTCTTAAGGTTCTCACAATCTAGTATTCCTGGCTTGGATGTTGGTTTCTGTATTTTTCCATCTAATTCCATGTAGTCTTTTCTTCACTGCCTTAGATCCTGAGTTGTTTTCACTCCACATCAGTGGGATGGACTGACCTAGCCCTCAAGCTTCAGATTCTGATCTTTGAATTAAGGGATTAATCCTTTTATTCCTGGTGATAGGAAACTTCCTGGCTCTCCCAACACTGTCCTCAGCAGCTTGGACGTCTATCTTGGGGAGGGCTTGCTGCAACCTCAGGCACCCTGCCAACTTTTCCTGGTCACAACTGCTTCTGTGACACTTTGCTGCCAAGGTGGTTAATTCATCAAGCTGGAGCTCAGTGGGACTTACATAAGCACCCAGGCTGGATGGCACCACGCTACAAATGCTCACTGGTAGTCTTCCTAGCTGTGTGAGTTGAACAGTTTCCTTAATCTCTCTCTGCTTTACTTTTCTAGTCTGTTAAAGGGGATAATAATAGTACCTACTTTACAGGGCTTTTATAAAGATCAAAAGTGTTACAAGTTGTGAAGCAATTTGAATAGCACCTGGCATGTCATAAGTTCTGTATAAGTGCTTGTCAAACAAATTAAGAACAAACAAATGCAGGGTAACAGGCTACGCCACCCAACCAAAATATATCTCTTTGGCATAAGGATTATGTTGAGTTAATTGATTTTGAGAAACAGCAGACACTGGAGAAGTTCTGAAAACAAAGCCGAGGGTTTAGGAACATCCCCCTTTTGTGGGGGGAAATGAACATTTATAAAGAAACTCTCTATAAGTGTGTCTCCCTCTCTGTACCAGGAAAAGAAGGATGACCTTAAACCACAAGAGGACCTAATCAGTGGAGAAGGCGTAACAAAGTGCGTAACAAACCTGTCCCTGTTCACTCTGCTTTTCCTGGTGATCCCTTGTAATGCCTTCACTCACCTCCTAAAACCTTTCTTCCTTTGTCTTTAGTTGAAAGTGACATTTCAGTTGGTGGTAGCTTGGGCCGTCTCAAGAAGTTACTTGGTTTCCTTGGGTATCTCCTATGCATATGTGAAGTATACATGTTAATAAACTTCTGTTCCTTTTTCTCTCATTTTTCTGTCTTTTATTACAGGGCCTCAGCCAAGAACTTTAGAGGAGTAGAATGAAAATTATTTTCCCTCTCCTACACCAACAAATAATTAGCATGTTGGGGAGAGAAGAGCTGATGGTGACAGGGAGAGACATCTAGCATCTATTAGAGATGTCTTGCAGGCCCTTGGGAGAAGGATGGGACAGAGTCATGTACTTGTCATTCTTGACGTAGACCTCAGTGAGCTCAGCCTAGATACAATTTTAAATGTGATAAATTTACAATTACTATCCAACCTTTTTTCTGCTCTAGAAAAGAACTGAAATGTGTTCTCTTGGGAGTAAAATTTATTCGATAATATATATTTTTTATTGAGTACTTAACCTACTTCAAGGCAGATGCTACAGAGTGTGGACATGTGTAATAAAAGTACACATGGTTCCTGCCCAGACAAAGCTTCGATCTAGTTGGTGAAAGAGGCACTGTAGCTAATTGTGCCATCACTAGTTTAGTAACAACTGTAAGGAGTACTCTGAAGGACAGAGATAATGCATGCAAGAGTCCTGTCTTAATCCTGTGGGTCAGGGAAAGTGTTAAAAAAATGTTACTTCATCCTCGGAGCTGGGACTTCAAGGAGCTAGTTAAGATAGGGGTTTGGCCTTGAGGACAAGAAGGCTTTCCAAGGAGGTGGGGGCTGGGCTTGGGAGAGGCAGCATGGCAAAGGCTCTGGGATCACTTTGTATTATATGGGATCCAAAAAAAAAAAAAAAAAAAAAAGAATTGATGTCTTCTTGTAAAAGGAAGGTGTGGTGGTGGCAGGTGTTTGACATTATCACCTGTTTCCCTGAAGGGCAGGCTGTGTTGGTGCTATGGCATTTTACCAGCATCATGCAGTATCAGTAGGGAGAATATTTCTGATGGAGGGAGGTGAAACTTCATGGAGGGAATTATATTAGGGTTTTAAAGGATGGGTTGGGCTTCAATAGATATAAATAAAATAAAGGATAAGAAGCTATAGACCAAATGAATTGCTATAAAATTGTAACATTTTGGTATTAGCAAGATGGCAGAACTTTTTGTTTGTTTTTTATTAGGTCTTTTCTTTGGGCTCCTGAAAGCATACCAGGGAACCTGCTACCAGAACCATTTCTAACAAAGTTGTCTTGTTTACAGGTTTTTGAGAAGCTGTCTTATTCTTGAATAAATAAGAAACGATACCATTGTTCCCTACAAAATAGCTGAGGTTTTACTTGAACAAAATCTGTTTGGAAATGTTAAGCTGGTTACACAGAACTAATATGCCTCAAGGTGGTCATTCTCTCTGGATTAAAGCTGTGGAACAATGGCGGCTCCTGTTACAAGGAAAATGACAAAGGACCATTATGAAGAGGGACAAAAATCTCTGTTCCCAGAGGGGGGCTGACAAGCTGAAAGTTCCCCTCTACACGCCAACACAAAAGCCTGATTGCCTCAGATTGTTTGTTTATGTAAATCAAAAGGCAGCCATTAATTCTGCAAGTGGGACTGCTAAGCAACAAAGAAAGTGGCGGTTGGCCGATTAGTGGGCTGGTGGCAAATCTGACAAATCCTATTGCCTTTGTTCCAAGCTCCATCTGGGCACCTGTAGAAAAAAGAAGCTTGTTATTATGCACTAAAGTAAATGTTCTTGGAGTAGGAGTTGGAACTATAGGACTTGAAGGCAACAAAACGTATCATCAGGGATCTGTTTACTCAGTCTCCTCAAAGCTCTAAGTTGGGCTCAGCTGTACATCATGACAGATGCTCCAGTGACATTGAGTCAGGTGGAGTGTAATGGGGATATACCACCTGAAAATGGTAAACCACCGATCACTGAGGGCAACAAGGCAGTCAGCGATGTGGAGAGCACCCCACCATACTTCAGGGTAGAACCCAGTGTTGTGGATTCGCTCACAGAAGGAAATCAGGAGAAAAGTGAAAAACTACAAGGGAAGAGAATGCTTAACTGGCCCATGGATGCGAAGATTCTAAAAGGTAAAACATTTTCCTTCTCTTCAATTTGCTTGATTTGATTTGTAAACTCACTCAGGATTCTTTTGATAAACTGTTAGGAAAGAAGTAAGCTGTACATCTTCCCACTCCCATCCTTGTCCAAATGTGGTCTCTTTTCCTGCTGGGGTTACATAGCACAAGGACTCAGCCTCTGCCACAGGTCAAATCCAGACTCATGCATTTCACAGCTCTGTGACCCGGACAACTTTCCCAGCTTCCCGAAGACTTAGTTTTCTCAGTAGAAGGCAGAAGAATGGTGCCGACATTTGTTGGGTTGTTGCGAAGATTGGTTAAATGTTAACTATTGTTATTTACTATCGTTACAGACAGCCCCATTATTATCTGAACAAAAGGCATTCAGAATTTCAAGTTTTCCTTCTAAATATACCTTAATATGTCTGAATGATGGTTATATACTTTAGATATTAAAGGAAGATTATCATTACATTTATAATTAAAAAGGAACCAATGAAGAAATGAGGTGATAGAGTAAAATCACTATTTTAAGTGATCACAATTAAAAATCAAAGAATTTCCCTAGTTAGAATCTAAAGTCATCATATTTAATTAACCCTGAACTTCTTAACTATTAAAATATTAATCTTTGAGGTTTTTTTTCCAGAAAAACCAGAAGAGAATCTTTTTATTGTTCATAAGGCCATCACAGATCTTTCTCTCGAAGAAACAAGTGTTGATGAAATGACATTCAGAGAAGGTAAGAGGAGCCTGCCTCCACTATGCACACAGCATTTGTTTGACTGGCTATGGATGAGAGTTTTGGTGAGGGAGACTGCACGAGTGTGGTGTTGAGAACGCAATCCAGGCGATGCCTTTCACCCCTCAAAGCCACGATAGGCGGATAAGGGAGTCTTCATTATCTGGGGGTTCCACTTTACAGAGTATTCTAGAAGCTTCAAGACTGAAGCTGCATGGGCTGCATAACTGATTGGCAAATTCTGACCTGACAATATATCTGTCTCTTACTAAGTTAGTCCACTAAATCAACCTTTCTTTTTGATTTAGTGTCTCCAAATTTGCATCAGGCACCTTGTAAAATGTAAATGTTTATCCTAAATTTGCCATGGACATACAATTTAAAATAACCTTATAAATTTATTTGATCTAAAAGAAAATTCCAGTCCTCTGATCTAAGCACAAAATGGTTACCTAATTCTTCTTAAAGAAATCTCCCAGGTGATAAAGTTAATTTTAATTGTGTTTTTCAGAAAACATGAGAATAAAATTAACACTGATTTTTAAGTGACTGTATTACATTTCAAACAAAGTCAAGAGACTAAGAAACATACAGTCTTTTAGATTCTCTTCTAAGGAAACACCTATATTCAAGCTATTTCCAAATACAGTGAAGGATAAAAATCTATTAATTAATTACTTATTTCCTCTCTTGCAGCCATAACTCTCATTTCAAAATTGAAGTCAGCTTGTTAGACCTAAGCAATTTAGTTTAGTTAGAACCTTAACAGGAAAAAATATTATAGGGATTATTGGTTGAATTATTAGAGCATCACATAATAAGTAGATGCTAAGGAAGACACAAATGTGGTTGGTGGTTTCCTGGATTTGTCCATGTTGCCTGGACACCTGTGAGACTGTCTGCCATCCACATGCAGTTGTCCACTGTGTGGACACTTAAGGAAGAATGTAGTAAGCAACAGGCATTGTCCAGTTTCTTACATTATTACAGATAATTTGTCAGACTTAAGCCCCTATGAAATGGCTAAACCTCTTTGCCCTAGTCTTTCTGCTCCCAATTAGTTCTTGGAGGCAGGATCACGATCTTCCACCTGAAGCCCTTTTCAAATTTCTAGTCAGAAGTCCAATGGAGGCACCAGTTTTTTTTTTTTTTTTTTTTTTTTTTAAGGATCTTTCATTTTTATCAAATAGAAAACAAAAGCAGTCTGGATTTTAAGGTAGTGGGTCTCAGCGTGAATTGTCCCCTGAATGAATCCTTCTATGTTTGATGGAACATATGTTTTTCCTGTAAGCTAGAGGTATGTGTACATTTTGTTGTCTTTTATTTTCACAATGGCAAACAGCTATAAAGTCTTCAAAGAGAATAATCCTGCTTCAAAAAATAGAAAGATGCTAAAATACTGAGGAAAACTACAATTTAAATTCAAGAAGTAATTTTATATATGATGACTCTATGCCCGAGTCATGAATATGAACGAAAAGAACAGTTTCTTTGGTTCTTGGGAAAAGAAGGACACAAAACAAAGCTTAAGATGATAGCAAACATCCTAATGCATACTTATTTATTGTGTAAAGAACATGACTGGGTACCTGTGTACAACTAGTCAGAAGTGATAATCCATCTTTAATTCTGTTTTTGTAAGTTTACAATTTGATTCCTATAGTTGGGGAAAAATAGAAAAATAAAAGGGAATGAAAAATTTTTGATGGAAATGAACTTGTGACTATCTTTCAGTGAAAAAAGAAAATTGTGGAAGGGAATGGCAAAGAGAAACCCCATCTCTCACTTCTGTTAAAAACTCTTACAGTGTTGAGAGGGAACAGTGAATCCAGGCCTGACAAGGGACTCTGCTCAGGCAATAATTCTGAATCATGCACTTTACACACCAAAGTTTCCCACACAAGTCCCCTAGGGATGAAAGCTCCAAGAACTACCTCTACTCTCATAATTAATTCTTTTTTCCATTCATAGTAAATATTGTTGAGAACATCCTCTTATGATCTGTTTGTAAAGTGAAGTTTGGAGTGGATTAAGCTCCTTAAAAGTCAGAGAAGTGGACATCACATGGAGGGTTTTCAGTGGGGAGGGGGAAGGGAGGAATAGGGGGGAAGGTACAGGGAAGAAGAAGCATAATTGGTAAGCATAAAATAGATGGGGAGAGGTAAAAAAATAGTATAGGAAACAGAGAACTCAAAGAATTTATATGTGCAACCCATGGACATGAACTGAGGGCAGGGAATGCTGGAGGGTTGGGGGGTACAGGGTGGAGGGGGGATAAACGGGAGGAAATTGGGACAACTGTAATAGCATAATCAATAAAATATACTTAGATAAAAAATTAAAGTCAGGACAGGGTACCAAACAACTTGAATTAATTAGTTGTCTTTAGGGGCATGTCTAAAACAATAGGCCAATCTAGCACTATGTAGGTATGACCTCAAAGTTATTTTAAATCTTGGCTGTCTAGGAATTAATGGCAGGAATATTAGACTAAAGAGTGTGTGCTTTGGTGGGTTTGGGTGTTTCAGTTAGCTTTAGCCCATGGCTTCTGACCATTTGCGCTACTCTGTTCCTCCTTCCACACCTGGTACTTTAGGCCAACTCTGAGAAGCATGATGGCAAGTACTAAAGGCGCTACTGTGAGCATGGCCAGAAGTGGGCAGTCATTGTTTTTACTATTGGAAGAAATCCATTTTTTCCCTGTGAGATATCTAATTTTCCTTGAAGGGTGTGTGTGCCTGTGTGTGTAAGATAGAGGTTCAAATATTTATTTTATATATTCACATCCCATCATGACAAGCTAAACAAAATTTTTAGAAGTGTGTCTCAGGGAGTACCAGTCTCACTCAGTACAGTAGGGCACAACAAAAAAATCTATAGTCAAATTAAATTAAGTTGTCAACTTTCTTGGAAATTTACAATGTTTGTTAGCATGGCTTGGA
Organism: Anoura caudifer; assembly: GCA_004027475.1. Lineage (NCBI taxonomy): Eukaryota > Metazoa > Chordata > Mammalia > Chiroptera > Phyllostomidae > Anoura > Anoura caudifer. Next base: position 881,764 of record PVKU01000013.1, on the reverse strand, counting down.
TCAGTTCTGAAGAAAATTTCTTAACTGTGTTGAATTCAGTGTTTTCCAAACTAATGGAAAGGTATAGCCCATTTTATTGTATAAAATATATTAGTAACCCACAACATAGTATTTCACAAAACATATGTGGGGAAATAATTGTCCAGAAATATAATTTGGAGAATAACATCTGAGGATTTTGGAACCTCTGCACATCTCAACTACCAATTGATTTTGCTACAGGGCATCAGTGGGAGAAGATTCCCCTGAGCAGCAGTAACAAGGAAATAAGTGGACAAAAGGAAAGAATTGTTGAACAACCTCTTGAAGAAAGAGATGAGGATAGGAAGAACACAGCTTACCAGGCAACTGAAATTGAATGGCTGGGATTTCGAAAGCCTTGCCAAGTTGATGTGGTACATGAAGAGGAGCAAGAGGTTTGGGATGAAGAAATTAACAATGAAGATGATGATGAAGATGAAGTTCGAGTGATAGAATTTAAGAAAAAAAATGAAGAGGGTTCTCCCTTAAAAGAGGAAGGTGATCCAAGTGAGGACTCCCCACTGAGCAGTTCCAGTTCCCAGCCTGTGACACCTGATGAGCAGCCCGCTTTGGGGAAGAAGAGTGATATTTCCAGAAGTACTTATTCAAGATACAATACAATATCCTATCGAAAAATCAGGAAGGGGAATACCAAGCAAAGAATTGATGAATTTGAGTCTATGATGCACCTATAAACTAACTGCATCTGAGAAGTTCTCAGGCCCACTAATGCAAAAGCTAATTCTATTTTCCTGAGAGATGCATCTTTGTGTGCCTTATTTCACTTATCTGCTTTAAAGATGTGGAAACTTACCTTCTGTTTTTCTGTAGAATAATGTGAAAATAACCCAAGACAAAATACAGTCTGGTAACTTGAAATCAAAACCTTTAGATTTATTCATGGACATTTGCTTTTTAAAATTTCACTAACATAGCATTATGGGATAAACCCTAAACAGCCAGAACCCTGGGGAATCTGGTATAATTTGGCTTTAAAAGGACCAGTGCTGGGAAATGTATTCATTAAATGAAGAGACCTATTTGAAATGGTTCCTATATTTCTTCTGGGGTCTTTCTTCCTGTACCTTGAAGCTGATAGAAAGTCTGTTGTTAACTCTTTCTTAACTTTTAAACATTATTTTATAGACTCTGGCAATAAACTTTTCAAAATACTTTGCCTTTCCTATTATCTTAAAAAAATTGAAGTGATTTGCTTGGTATCCACAGAGTGAAAATTCTGTATGGGCCTTCTTCCTCTGTGTTACCATTCACTGAATTTTCTCACTAAAGGAGCTGAGCAATTGTTAGGAGAATTCTGTTTACTAAATGTTGCCTTTATGCTCTCAAGATGAATTCAACCCATTGTGAAATAGACAAAGGGAGGGGCCATAAAATTGGTGGGCAATAAACTAGAGTTTTATCAAACAATTTATTTCTGTGATGGAAAATAAAATCTTGTCTAGCAAAGTTGATGTCATTAAAAACGAAAATGAGAGCTTTATCACATTTTAAGGAAAATACCCCTTATTATCATGCTCTCTCTTATTAATAATATGTCAGAATAATTTTCTTTCCTAAGAAACTCATGAAAACTCTAGTCATAACTGTACTAGTTACTCTGAAAATGGAAGTAATTAGCTTAGAATATTCTCAAAGTAGAGTGTGAGTATATATTTTTAGTGAGAAAGCTCTGATAGTTGTTGGGAATATATAATTTACTGGACCTCAGCCCAAATCAAGATGCTTAAAATTGTGCCTATGGAGTTTAATCAAACCAGTGTGTCAAATAATGTATTGAATATTTATGAAAATGGAGAGTCTATATTTATATAGATTTCTTAGATAGTTTCATAGTTTTTTTATTTCATGTCTCCATATATATTACCCTGTACTTTCTGTCACTACAGATAAAGATATTTTTTGGCCCTGCAAATAAAAAAAAACAATTCCTTATTGTCTGAATGTAATACAGTCTCCATTGTACTATTCAACCCTTTGTTTATTTCTTTTTCATTTTGTAAAAAAAACCCAGTTTAGCTCTTCTTAGATTATTGCTTATTCATGTGTAACAAATCCCACACATTTTAATGGCAATTTCTTTAATTCTTCCTGGTCATGTAATATATTTCCATAATATCACATACTATTATTTAGTGTTTACAAGACTCACTTTTGAATTAAGACTGCAGTGTTCCTTTTATTCTTTCAAACAAATACTTTGCAACTTGATCATATAAAAGTTCTGCCATCCTTAATCTGTAGAACCTGTAGATTTCATTCTTGACAAGGCAAGTTTTCAAAATAAAGCTAGGGAAATCAGGTCTGTATTGATAAACTTAGGTAGAAAAGTGATGTATTAGGACAATTTCCTGTTTATTTAGATCCTCTAAATATGTCCATCTGGACAACCTATTTTATTTTCTGGATTACTGATGACCCCTGCAATTTTCTACCTAAAGTCAGAGCTCAGTGCTGTGTTATCCATCATAGAACATGACCATATTGTTAATCTACCATCAGCAGAGCTTGTATTTTAAATTATTCCAGGGGAGGTGGTGATGTGGTGGTGGACTATGACCATGTGATATGGCCAAACAACTAGCTCTCCTGGGGCGTTCATATAGATGACAGATAGATGATAGACAGATGGTGATAGATAGATAGGTAGTAACGCTGACCTTTTTACCTTTGTACTCTTTAACCAGGTGATTAATCAATCATGAAAGATTTTGTCAACAAAGGCTTTTTCAGGATATATTCAAAGAATAAATACTTAATGCTCATGGATGAGGCAATGTACTTTCAAAAGAAAAACTGTTCTTTGACATTGCCCTACGCCATGGTCTTACACTAAGGCCATGGAGTTAGGTGACCATTAGTAACACGACACTGATGGGTGACTGTTTGGTTCTTTGTACCCAGGAAAGACAAGGGTCTGGTTCAGACTGCATGAGGGATATTATCATATTTGAAACTCGCATGAGACATATTAAAATACAAATTGCTAACGATGCAAGAAAGTTTAGCACTTCTGTGATTCAAGGTTCAGGACTGGAAGAAGGACTTTGGTACCTCAGGATGGAGAATTAATTTATTGTGAGAATGCTGATATTTCTTACATGATTTTTTATTTTCTTTAGTTGCTGGGTGAACAAGAATTAATAATAGCTCTATTTCTTTGTCAATATAAAATTTACCTTTAATATAGTGCTAACTTTGAAGACACAGAATATGTCAGAATCTATCTATCTATCTAGTAACAAATAAATTAAAGAACTTCTGTGTCTGACGCACTCTCAATAAAAGTTTGTGTCCTTCTTTTTGGTGTCTAGGTTTTATTTTCTTTGGCTGCCCTTTAAAATTGAGTAAAAACACTTGCATATCAGCAACTATTAATATGATCAATAAATTCTGCTTCAGAAAGCAAGAGAACACATTATTTTAATTCATTTGTATTATTTATATCAGAGGTATTAAAATGATTGTACATGAAATTGCAGGAAAATTTATAATGGGTTCGTGAAAAATTTCCATTACTTTTACAGGAACTGGGCTATTGTTTTAGAGGCATTACTCCAAAACTTGAAAAACGTATCTTCGTAGTCATCAGGTAATACATGTAAACTATGCTGACATTTGTGTAGTAGTTGTTTCTGCATATTTACATAGGGTAGTATTTTTGAAACACTTTCAAATGGCAAGTGGACATTGAAGTTTTTCAAAGTGATAGAAAAAACATTTAAAATAAGTAATAGTAGAGAATAATGGGAAAAGATGAAGCGCCAGAGTATCATAAAGAAGAAATATGTTTGACAGTACAAGAAAGGCAACTACTTATTTTAAAGCCTGAACTTTCATTGTTCTACAAAAAAAAAAAAGGGCTATAAAAAGTAACATGAGAAGTTACAGCAAACATTTAACAATATTAAAATATCAGACTGTAACATAATGAATTTGAATACCAAAACATGTACTCCTCTCATGAAGAACACAAGGCGACCAGGACAGGCACCCCACACAAACGCAATGACATAGGTGGAAGTCAGCTGCAGAAATCACTCAGACACATGAGAAACTGTAAACTCAAATGAGGATGTCTAGCAATTAATTGCCAGCTAGGGAACTTTTAGGGAATGAATTTGGAAAGTAATTTAAATTTGTATGTAGAAACTTAAAAATCAAACGTTGCGTGTTTGATACCTTCTTTATAATAACTTCAGTTGGTCAGAGGCAGAAACATTGGGTACTTAAAATGTTTGGATTAGTTATAAATTCCTTTGTACTCCATAGTTTTAATCTAGTTCTCTCATTAACAAATGTTTTCAAAAACAAATTCACTATATTGACTTTTGCCTTCTCTTGTTTTTATGTTCACCTCTTATAGTTAATAGGTGTAAAACTAGCAACGTTTGGGTAGTTGTTTGAAAGAGAAGAACTAAGGTATGTGTATAACCCTAACTTGAACAATGGCATTTTGAATTTAAAGTTTGATTACTCCTTTCAAGTACAAAAAACACCAGAGTGAGACTCAACCTACACTTCTGTCCAGAAGGCCAGATGAAGACAAGAAGAGTTTAAAATATCCAAAAATATTTCTTAATTTTCTTTATTTTAAGTAGAAACTCTTGGTTTTACTATCTCCCAATTAAAAACATATATAGAGACTCATATATACATACATAAGCATATAAATAAATATATGTGCATATATGTATATATCCATATATACAAATATACACATATATTTACAAAGATTGATGTGTATTTGAATGGTGAAGTACAGACAATCTGTGCTTTATTTATATAGAGAATTATGACCAATATCCTTAAATTGGAAAATATCTATCAATTGATAATAAAATAGAAAACCTCTGTTTTAAAGAAAGTATTTCTTATTTTATGACAACTGTCATCATTAGGAACTAAGTATATTAAAAGTTGCTGTATTTGCTGGAAAGTGAGAATTTCATGCGTGTTTTTGCAAAGCAAAGAGTCACATAAGCTTGCAAAGAGACCCTCATGGGAGTGGTAACTCTTAGGTGACTCATTAGGTTGAAAACAGAGACAGTAAGTTTGCTTAGTGTGATGGTATTTTTCATTTCCTTTCTTGTAGATACAGGCACCATCAACACCTAACATACCATCCATCAGAGCTCTTCAGGAGTATATAATACTTTACATGGTTTATTCAAACCTGTCCACGAAATGGCTATTTGCCAAAAATAAATATTTTCTACATTAGCTTTGGTTAGTGATCCTGTTCTCTTTGCAAGGCATCTTGGCATGCAGCTATTGTTGAATAACCAATGCAAAAGTGTTTGCAAAAGCACTATGGTGACAGCACAATGAAGGAAAACTTACAAGTCTTGGTTTGAGTTTTAAGTTAAAGGATTCCTCAACTTTTCATTTCCCACCTCTGTTCAGACCTGTCAGCTTTGATTAACGGTTGGGGGAAGAAAGGGTTGGTAATATTATTCACAGAGAAGCAATCTCTCTGTGTCCACCTCTTCCCCTCATATTTGTTCCAGGAAATGGGAAGGATTGTGTCCAGCATGAAGTCAAATAGGTAGGCCACTGCAAGGCATGTGCTCTCCTTAAGTCTACACCTCAGTTGTTTAACAAAAAGGGTGTAGCTTCTATTTCCTGTCTGCACAATGTCCACGAGAGAAAACAAAGCAGTTTGACCCCACAACTAAGGGATTTTGACTAGGCCCACTGAGCTGACTGCCTACTTAGAAAAATATAATCATAGCAGTAAGGTGTAGGGGAGAAGACTCTTTCTCTTTTTTCTTCTTTTTTCATTTTATTTAATCCAGATAGGATAGAAACTGGGTTCTTATCTCTCTCAAGTGGGATGACGGGATGATGCTAGACAATTCCTCTTAGCCATCCTCTCACCTGCATGATGAGGAGAACAAGGCCCACCTCACTGAGTTGTGCACAACAGTGAGATGGGGTGCAAACTGTGCCTAGGACACAGTAGGTACTTAATGGTAATTAGTTCCCATTTTTTCTCTCTACTCCTTGTCATTTATTCCCTTGCCTTAATCCAAGATATTGGGGTCTTCATCTGAGGCATAATTTATTTACAGTGTTTGAGCACAGAAATTAAATTAAAGATGTTAAAACAAATAAAGGTGGCACTATCTGGTGTTCCTCAACGCCATTCTCTTGCAGGAGAGCCCCTTGGAAACCATCCTAAGCCGTTCATGAAATCAAGGCTGACTAGGGAAATTGAATTCCTATGTTATAACTATATCTTTGCCCCTCTGCAATCCCTATTAGAAACAAGTCATTTAAATATCTAAATAATGTTTCCAGATTACTGTGGAGAAGCTGACACTGTATTGAGACCATGACACATGGTAGATTTGGCCCGGTGAGTGACAGCTGATTGAATGTCAGCAAGCAGAACTGAAGAGACTCAATGCTGGTGATAAAACACAGTCGTACCAACAACAGCTGTGCCATTCTTTGGGGAGGGGAGGGTGGAAGCTTTGGGTAGTTGTTGAAAAAGAGAAAGAATTGTTTAAACTGAAAGGCTTGGAAGCACTCAGATGGTTTGGTAAGTTAGTTTTTGGTCAAATGAGTTCTGTTAACTATTAACATAACCACACTTGTGTTTAAGTTAATGAGACACCTAGACATTTCTTTAAGAAGGTCAATAACTCAAGCTAATCGAAGAAAACTGTGAAGTACCCAATAACACAGCCCTCTAAGGAAAAGTCCAGGGCTGGTAAGGACCCTAAGGTGCCCCATCCAAAGGTTTCTTATTAGAAGTACCAGAAGACCTTGAGGCATTTGTACCTTTATTACAGTCTTCTGAAAACAAAATTTAGAGGGCAATGCTAAAAAAAATCTTGGTAGTAGATTTCACAATTAGTCAAGACTGCTAAGCTTAGGCCTATAAAATTCTTAACTAGTGATTATTATTATTTTTTGCATCATAGAATAACTGAGCAACTACATGCTAAAAGCTGTTTTTAAAATTCTACCCAAGAACAACTATGTGATGTATGAAAACAATCCTTTGTTATATTGATAATATAGATTCAAATATATCTTCATATAGTGCATATGTCAAGGTAAAGTCAGGAAGAGCATACAATGAACAGACTATAAGAAGGTTTTTTTGAGAAAAACATTAAAATTTCCTCTACTCTTATACCCAAAGTAAAGTGTATCCAAAACATAATTCATCTTTTTCTGAACAGAGTTGGAGCTTTGGGTATAACACTAGAGTCTTTAGACTGGGGGAAAATAAACCTGCAACATTTTTTGTTCATGAAGAATTGCATGAAGCACTCAGCACACTCAGTTTGGTCAGCAGTTCAGTGAGGCAATTGGCAACCACCTTGTGTTTCACCCCCTGCACGGCTCTGTGTGGCAAGAGTTATCTCATAATCTAGTCATTCTCTGATCTCATCTGCAATGTCAATTATTTGTAAAATGCATCGCAAATATGACGTAAAAAAGCAAAACTTTTCCCCCTTCCAATTCTTGTTTATTGCTCTGCTCTTGTGGAATTAACTGGAATTAAAAATGAACTTTAAATTGGAAGGCAGAACTAAAGATGCCCAGGTTTATTCTCAGCTCAGCTGAAGAAAGTTTTTTGTTTTTTTTTTTCCTTAGATATTAACAGGCATATAGTACGATTACTCTCCAGGACCCAACTCAGGCAAAATGATTTATGTATCTCTTTCTGAGAAATGCTGTGGAGCACATTTGTTCAGGCCAGTGCCCTGGGGCAATAGAATGAACCTTGTCTCTGGAGATTCACGTTCTAATCTTGATTCTCTCACTAACCGGCCTGGGATTTCAGATGAGCAACAAGTCTTCTAGGCATCAATTTTCTTATCAGAATGGATGTAAAGGATATCAGGATTTCTAAGATCTTCTCCAATATGCCTAAGTGTTGACATGCTTAAGATTGGAGACTCAGTTCGAATCAAAGGAATATTGGACTTTCCCCCAGTGTTATCATTAGCTCCTTATCTGAGGCTTTATTATCCACCCATTTCATTGAGGTGGCAAATCCTGTATTATTTTTGCCAGATCTAAAGCATTTTCTTACCCCTTTTCCTGAAGATTACTTAACTCATTTTTTTCCCCTTTGATTGTTTCCTTCACTTTATTTCTTTTAAAAAATCTTTAGAGCTTATTTTTTTAGCATATTTATCCCCTAAATGCTGCTAAATTTAAGGCAGTATTTTATATAATAGAACCTTAATATTTTTGAATGCTCTACTTCTCCTTCATTTCAACTCCTCTTACTTGGTCCTGCATTAGTGTGTTTGGTGATTAAATGTATTTTGGGTTACTACAATGTGTTGTGATCAAGCCTCTTTTACTTTGCCTTTTCTGTTTCCTTTTTGATATTTTAATATTCACATGAATCTATGAAGTTACTAATATGACTGTTTTTAAGTATAGTTTTAAAAGCACAAAATAAACTGAAACAATGTCCACATCTAGAATGGAACAAGTGTTTGACTCCCCAATTAAAAAATTTTCCATTGACTCATCTTGGTAGAAAGAACTATGTAGTAATCTAGATTAAATCCTGCTGTCAAGGAGTATGATATCAATACTATCTCAAACTCTAAGGTAAACCTGCATGTAATCTGGGGAGTTTTGCCAAGGTGATAGCTGTGTGTTTATGAGGTCTCCCAGCCATAGAAACTAAAGTAATCTTTTTTTAATAAAAAAATAGTAAATAAAGGACCAGGTTCTCATTCATTTTAACCTACTTTGGGGCCAAAAGAGCTGGTTATTACCCAACACAGTCATTATGATTATGATTGTACTTCCCCAAGTACTTCTGTCTTTATTTGTGGGTGCTTGGTGGGTTGCCTGGGGAAACTTAAGGGCTGATGCTTGCCCAGGGCAGGAAGCAGGCAGTTCAAAAGGGCTCCTGGTGCTGAAGAAGGACTCCAATTCAATGTAGGACTGTTTCCCTGAGTTAATGTTTAGTATCTCAAATATTATGATTTTTAAAAATCTTCCATTCAAGTGTTATTCATTTTGAAAATTTAAATTACCATGGAGAAACATAGTCACTGAGTTCACTGTCATTTCCACAGTGTCTGATGGCCTCACTAGACAAAAACATCAGTTCCTCTTCAGTCTTCAAAATACTTTTCAAATTTCCACTTTTGATATGGCTTCTTTGGGTCACAAGCAGCAACTTTCAGAGTCTTCTGAGAAAAATTTCCTTCCAAGCATAATAACTGATGATAGTTTGCAAAAACAATGTGATTTACCTGCGGAGAAAGGGGATCTGGGAATGAGCCACAGACTGAAATTTACCACTGAGATAGATGTAAAGAAATGGAAACCAATAAAAAATAGGTATTTACATTTTTGATTATTTAGGAATTATCTTAACTAAATTAATAACATAAACACAGGCTTTAGACACTATTAATTTTGTCTCTCTCTCAAGCTAAGTTCTCACACTTCAAAGATGAATTTTCTGATCATATGGTTGATTACTACATTATTTAAAGAAAATATTACCAGATGGCATTTGCTATATTTGATGGATGATGGCCTCTCAGTGATGGTAGAAAAGAAAAAAAAAAAAAAAACACATAACATGACGAATAGTGAGCTAGTTCATTTCTTAATTAAATCCATGCATTAGAATGCAAATTTGAAATACAAAGTGCTAGAAAAATGATGTATTTAATTCACAAGCTCCCCACCATAATCTCTGAGTACATAATGCCTGATGTCCAGAAAATTCAAATGTAATTAGGAAAAATATCAAAGGTACTTCAGGCTTTTATTATTGCTTAATATTTATTGCTATCCTAGAAATGGTCAATAACCTATTTGGAACTTACTCATGGCTTTATAATTTTTTTCACCTATCACACTTCTCTATTATCCAGGACTATGACAAAGATAATTTTAAGTATATGTACATTTTGTAATATTTAAAAAATATTATCAAATGGGGGACTTAATAATAATTTATTTTACATATACTCCTACAAAAATATGTTAGAAAAAATAGACCTCTGGTAAAATCATTCTAAATGCTTTTATCTACTGAAGCATTTGGGATGCAACTGATATTTAACTTAGATTAGCAAGTGTGACCTCTGCACTGATAAGGTGCCCCCTGGACCATCAGCAGCATCACCAGGGAGCTAGTTGGGAATGCTGAGTCTCAGCCCCACCACGGACATATTGAATCAGAATTGGCATCTTAGCAAACTCTCTTGTGGAACTTTGGATATCTGGTGCTTGCATAAGCTCCAGGTTTTTGTGAAGGAGTTAGACTTGAGCAAAATTATTCTGGATTATCTACAATATTCTGCTGGTGGATTGTAAAGAGGTAACTAAATAACTGGACCCAGCCCAAAGACACTTGATGTGAGAACTAGTGGTAGAGAGGTATTATATTTCCTAAATCCTAGAAGCCACTCATGAAACTATTCACTTTTATGTGGCCATAACCTGGAGCAGTTGGGGAAGGCTCACCTAGAGAACATCTTTTATATGCTGATTAATAAATGTATAACTTGAATAACTCATTGGTATCCAGAGCCAAGCCTGCTATTGCCATTCCTCCTTCCATGAAGCTCCCAGCTCCTAATGCTTTCTGAAAGGAGAGAGATGCTCCTGCCATTCATAGTCTTATTTTCCACTTCTTTTGTTTTTTAAGACTTTTATGTCTTCAGGGACTTAGAAGGTTAAATATGAAAGCTACCAAAATACTGAAAAAAGAAGAATGTTAATTTTCAAGATACTCATCTCCATGACATCCAGCAGCATGAGAAGGGGAACCCAAGGCAGAAGGTAGCTATATACTGCGCTACAAGTCACAGGCACAAACAAGGTAGCAGAACAGCTTTTAATTTTGGCCGTCTTAATTAAATCACCTTCTTTACAAACTGGCTTACCATTTCAGGAGACTGAAATTAAACCTATATAAAAATCAGCTAGCCCTGGCCAGGTGGCTCAGTTGATTAGAGCATTATCCTACGTACCAAAAGGTTGAGGGTCCAATCCCCAGTCAGGGCACATACGTAGGTTGTAGGTTTGATCCTGGGGCATGTACAGGAAGTGGCTGATCTATGTGTCTCCTTTCTCACAATGATGTCTCTCTCTTTCTCTCTCTCTTACTCTCTTCCTCTCCTTCTCTCTATCTAAAATCAATGAACATATTCTTGGGTGAGGATTCAAAAATGAAATTAATCAGCTTATAAGCCTTAAGTTTCTCAGTGGGGCCAACCCAGTTGTTGAATAGCCCTATGTGATTTAAGGATGGCCTGCTTCTAAATATTTTCTCACCAGACTAAAATATTTTCTATTTTCAGATTTACTTCTGGAGATAAGGATTTCTTTCTCCTTCTTATATTCTCTCCCTCTTTTTCTTTTTCTTTTTCTTTTTCTTTTTCTTTTTCTTTTTCTTCTTCTTATTCTTCTCCCCCTGATCCCTCTTTTTCTTGCTCCCTCCCTCCTTTAGCACAGAGTTAGGAAATCAAGAGGTAAGATGTAATTTATTTGGTATGTATTTATAGATTTTTCCAATATTATAAAACATAAAAATAACAGTTTATACACTAGTAGTTCCTCATTTTTTTAAAATAACTCAATAATAACCATTGTTACTAAAGAGAAAAAAAATGTTTGGGAGGAATTAAAATGTAACAGAGAAAATCTAAAAGGAGATAAATGGGAGAATGTGGGGCTCAGGCCCTGATTTTGACCCTGAGCAGGAAGAAAAATATCCTCAAGAAAAATAGTCACTGGCTGAGATATCAAAAGGAACAGAGGCACTCCAAGTAAAGACAGCATGCTTACTTTGGGGCCAGCCCTGAGCAAAATGATGGTCTCCATATCTCAATGCATTTAGTGGATTTGGTGGCTACCTCCCACTGAGATAGTGGAGAGTTTGGGAAGGCAGGCCTGACAGTATTTCTGCCACTCCAAGATCCTACATGAATGCTTCTGACTTTGTACCCTGTTAAAATAGAATTGGGAAAAGCTGAGAGGACTTGGTGTAAATAGGGTATTGCAGGGGTATTCTAGTAAATATTAATCACTGGACTTCTGGAAAAATACCCCCTGACATGGCTGCTTTCAAGTTACCAAACAGTGTCACTTCATGTGTGTTTGGTAAGCTGGTGGGAGCTGACTTCAGCACCCCCAGAGAGCCCAGGCCTCTGGAACTGAATGCATGAGATGTGTTCCTGTTGGTAAGAGGCAGAATGTGCATCCAGATGCATACTGAAATGCAGGGCTATGGGGAGCACACTGCTTCTTGCTTTCCCCATGTACTCTTCTTATAAGGCTTTCTGGTAAACAATGCAAACCAATTCTCACCTATAAGCCTGCCTTTTGACATTGTTAATTGACTGAAGCAAATGACTTTTAGAATCAGATGATGAGAACTACATAACCAACAAAACCTGGTGACTACCATTTAAAATAACTGATTTTAAATAAATTTGTAAAGGAAAAAGAGAATTCGATGACTTGCAAAAAAATATGTTTATCTCTTTGTAAGAACTTTTACATTGCCTTTATTGTCACATACTCTTTTATGTCACCTTTCCTTTAAAGTTGGATCTGTGGTAAAGAAGGGATACAAAGATTGTGCTTACCAGTCCTGAGTGAAAGACTGACGTTGACTTGTGCAGCCATTTTAGCCCTTTGTTTCTGTTGTCACAAGCGTGCAGCCGCAGGGCTCCCTTATCAGGGATGGGAGCCAAGCACCATTCTTCATGTTTGATGAGTCTTAACCAGGTGTAATTAAATTGTAGCTGTGGAGGAAATGAGTAAGAGACAAGTCACTTCAAGCAGGAAACACAAGTCACTAACCAAGAAAACACTTGGTTAGTTAGTTGCAATAATATAACTTAGTACAGTTAGTATATTCATGTAAATAAATGTCATTTCAGGTGTTCTGAGTTCCAGACAATGCTGGTGCTTGAAGTATTAGAGCATGCAGGCGCCACCAGGATTACGGCCTTGAGCCACTGGGGCGACAGGGAGATCACAGCTCTAAATTACCTTGGCAGAAATTACTACATTTCTTTGTTTAATACTATCTAGACAATTGGACTCTTAGAAGGCATGTTAAGAATCTTCCTTTGCTGGTAGCACAAGGGGTCATCAGCTTGGTGCTGTGTGAGTGCTCCCAGTTCATAGAAACTGCTCTTGAAGAAGTCTGGTTTTGGGGAGTCACCAAGGTCTAAAATAAATACTGATTCATGTAATGGAACCACTTTTCAATTTTTATATATTTTATCCAATTATTTACAACCTAGTATACTATCTGCCTGTTTGATATACTATAAGGCTCTGGGTCTGTGGGAAATTGTTGTTTTATACCAATGTAGACATATTAGGAAAAAATAGGCTGCTGGTAAAACCATCCTAAATGCTTTTACTTACTGAAGCATTTGGGATGTAACTGATATTTAACTTAGATTAGCAAGTGTCCACGTGTGACCTCTGCACTGATAGGGTGCCCCCTGGACCATCAGCATCATCACCTGGGAGCTAGTCGGGAATGCTGAGTCTCAGCCCTGCCATGGACATATTGAATCAGAATCTGCATTGTAACAAACTTCCCAGGTGATTTGTGGGTACATTAGTTTTGAGAATGTGTAAGAAAAAGGGGTTTTATGGAAAATAAACTCAGGGTGATCTGATCATAAATTCCTCACTGGGCATTTTTCTGTGCATATAGGTTAACACACCTTTGAGATGTCCCCTTGAAGACCCCTTCTTCTAAACGTGACCACCATTTCAGACCTCTTTTTCTAGGGCGTGAGAGCACATGATCTGAACTATCCTGTAATCCAATCCCCTCCTTGCTTTCTCCCACATATAATCTTCCTCACATACCCCCCATAATCTCAAATTCATAAAAGAAACTGCAAAACAGTATTCTCTGGAGCATTTGAGATCTTACTCTCTGGCATATGCCATCAGTTTGGCTCAAATAAAGTCATAAAAATTCTCTATAGGTTTGGATATTACTTACATTGACAAGAAGCATGGACATATGTCATAATACCAGGAAGCTATGTAGCTAAGAGAAGCTAGATAATACCTTGCAAAGGGACATCTCAACTGTTTGAAAGTTAACTATAGGCTTTTTAGGCAAAATGAAATATGGGGCTTGATGTTTCAATCTTAGGGTTTTATTCCTTTTGCACTTTTTTTTTGATAAATGCTGTAGTCATGGGCTTGATATTAAGTCTTATTAATTCTAGCAAAAAATAAGTTAATTTACACCAAATGCCTTTATTTTTATTACTCAAACAAACCACAGGAAGCAGAAGGTGAAACAAAAGTAACAAGACGAAAAAGAGATGGGCATTTGGGGAAGGCAGGAGTTGCATAATTCACACCTTTTCCTCTTAGCATCCGCCTGAGAGACTCAGTGGTTATTGAGACCAGATTTTGTGTTTTCAGATAAAATACTGATTAATCAGACTCAGAAAGTCACTAAATGATGAGTCTTGAAGGATTGCATTATTTAATATTTTACTTTCATATAATTTGGACTAATTGTTGTTTTTGTTTTACAATGTGTGAATTATTTCTTCTTTGAATCATTAATACATACAAGTTATTTCTTTGTTGATTTTTGACACTTCTCTTTCATGTCTCCTTGTCTTTCCTAATTAAGAAAGAGTTCCCTTAGCTGCAAGTTTATAGCCCATAGCTGGATTATAGCCACAGAGATGACAAAAAATGCCTTTTCTTCTAATAGCAGCTTAAGAGGTAGAGATGGGATGTGCTTGAAAATAAAAGCAGTATCTCTAAGTCAAATCAAAGCAGTAAGTTTCAGCAAGCCCATGTTATCATCTTACAATAATTTCTCTAACAAAGAGTGACCTACACTTTTAGGGGACTGAGTTCTACTGATGAATCAATGTTCTTGTGAGTCCTGTTTGGCACCCAAACCAGAAACTGTCCTGACAGAATAAGAATGGATAGGGAACACGTGATGGAGAGAGAGGTGCCATCACCCAGAGCTGTGGAGTCCCTGCTCTATTCTCCCTGTCCCAACCATTATGCTTGAGTCTGTGGGAGTTTTGCTGCAGGATTTTCCACCATGGATCATGGATTTTGTGATTTACATTATTTTCTTAAGACATAAAAGAATGTGGGCAGGGGATAGAAGCAGAGAATGAAATTGCTCCCTGAGATTAATTCTTTGAAAATATGTCCTGTCTTTTTTTATTACTTTATATTTACATGTAATGTGTTATTTTTCATTTTTTTAAAATTTCTGTTATAGCAGTGAACATTTGTGGAGCATTAAGTGTTAGGTATTATTCTACATCCTTCAAAATATTGCCTAATTCAATCCCCACACTACCTTTAGGGTAGGCATGCTTATCACTGCCATTTACCCAACGGTTAAGAGACTTACAAAATTAACACTCTTTGCAAGTGATGGAGCCAGAAACTGTGTTCCTGGTGGGTTGACTTCAGTACCCACATCTTTACATTTAGTGGTGGAGCTTCTCATCACTATCCTCATGACTATATAAAAATTAACTCTTGTTTCTATAGGAAAAAATACATTTCTAGGGATCTGATGAATGTGTCATGCCCTCCACTCCTCAACCACTCCAGTGTCATCAACTGCACCTGCTGTGGGAGAGAGACCCCAGATCAGCCTACCTCGCTGCTCCCATCACAGTCTTCCAGAGTGGCTGTGGCGTTCTCAATGGAAATGCATTTTCCCAAGGCCATGTTAATAAGCTGGGAAGCAAAATATAAGATGTCCATTAAGAAAAAAATATTTTAAATTAGAGCAAGACATTCAGAAAACACAGAATATAAAACTACAATAAGGTTAAATGATAGATAAGTTAATAGCTTAGCAGTACTTAGCACTATATGATTTTAGTGGTTGCTATCTCTAACAGAGATATAATGTGATCTTGCTAAAGTACAGCTTCAATCTGTCAATTTAGGCTTGTGATTTAGCCACAGAGCCAACAAACAGAAGCTTCTAATTAACCCTTGCCTATAATGCTGAACAGGGAATGAGCAAAAGGTAGCATGGGAAGTAGTTATTTTCTTGGCTCAAGTTTGGTGCATATATTAAAAGTCATTGCATATACTTACAATTTAATCAAACCAAGAGTTACAGGCTTTCTTGCCAGACTGACCCCTCCAAGCTATCTGACTGCTTAGGCAGTGAATCATAGATAAATTGAGTCCTTCAAGAGCAGCAGATTTCCAGCTGATTCCCTGTCAGAATCTTCCTAATGACTCAGGCAAGCTACAATTGATTTACAGGAAAGTCACGAAAGCTAATACAGAGCCAGGCTTAAAGGCAGTTCCTGGCAGGCCCCCAGATTTTTAATGGATTTGCAGGGTCAAATATGGAGGCAGCTTTCTATAAGTCACCATTTAATGCAGAAAAATGTTGATTATCTTGCTCCCTTTGACATCCTGGGCATTGCTAACGAGATGGTGGGTCAATAGTGCAATTTAGACTTCTCCAATTTGTAGAAATGCTGTGTAGAAACATGTTTCTACTCTGAAAAGCCTGCTGACGTGGGAGGCAGTGAGGTGCTAGATGCCAGGGACACCATTAGTGCACTTTCCAGTTCCAGGTGCCGAACACAGAGCTCAAACTCTGGGGTGCTCATGACTCAGGCTGTGTAGCACACAGAATTGCCAGCGTTCTTAATTCAGTGCTCAGTGGGTTGTCCTCACTTTTACATGCACAGCTTAACTGGCCAGAAAGTAAGGGGCACTTTCTGGGACCAGAAAAGGCAGAGTTAAAAAACAAAACAAAACAAAACAACAACAACAACAAAACAACAACAACCACAAACTAAAAGCAAGTGGAAAAACTGCAAATAATGTAAGTAAGGGACCAACATTTTAAGGACAGGAGAAAACTTGGCCATGGATAAGGCAGAGAGGTAGAATTGTGGCCTTCCACGTAAAGATGAAAAACTACAGTAAGACCCTCAGTGGAGTGATGTCCTGGGAAAACAATGTACCCATTAAGGGAGTGAACTGGGAGGCACAGGGAGACCACAGGGAACCTAGATTCTGCCTGGGCTAAAACCTTACAGTGACCTTCATTTGGGTTGGAGATGCACCTTTACACTCCTTGTATCACATATGAACCCTGATAGACCCTCAAGACACAGAAACAACATAAAAATAGTACCAAGTTGGTTAGATCTGGGGTAACTGGAAGGCTAAACCCATTCTAGAAGGACAGGAACTCTGTCAGAAATCCTCAAGGAAAGCCCTATTCACACTTTAAAATGGCAAAAATGGAGAAAACCACCCACTATCAGTAAATGGGAGCAGTCACCAGTCACAATGCACAGAAGGAATCAACCACTGTGAACTTCAGAGAAGAGAGTTAACAGAGATGCATGAAGGTAGAATAATCCTGGAGATTAAAGAAAGGAAGTGCTTTCTCAACTGTTCTTTGGACCTTAACAGAGAAAAATATGAACTCCTGTACTTGTGGATTGTTTAGAAAATATTCTGTCTTCGAGGGGGTTTGGAAAACTGGCTGCAATGCAGCTGAACAGGTGGTTTTCCTCCAGCACCGCCCAGAGCCTTCAGTACGTTCATGTTCGGCTTGCTGCTCTGAGAGGGAATTCCTACGGTGGTTGCCAAATGTATTTGACCAAGGATTCCTATTTTTGGCAGCACATCTAATAACATTGCCCAGAACAGTATTTGGAAACCCTGGGTTCAACAGATTTCTTTGTATTTATTTTGTATAATTTCTTCTTCCAACACTGAAAGACATTAGAAGGTAAGCGAAATCTTTTCTATCTTTCCCCCCTTCCCCACTTCACCTGAAGATCTGTTTCCCTTTCCTCTTATCATCTTATCAGAGATTACTGGAGAAATTCCCTGGAGACACTGTTTTTCTTCATAACAAATAGTCTATGAAGTGCCAATAAACTCTTATTGTGTATTCATTATGAATGACTTAAAATGGAGTCTTTATTTTATTTTTAAAGAATTGTATACATGATTTTATGATAAGCCATTTAAATCTCTCTTGTTAAAAGTCAGGTAGGATATCAATTTTAAAGTTTTCATTTTGAATTATTTTACTGCCTAATTTTGAAATGGGAGTTACTCCCACAGTTTATCACAGAATTGTTAAGCATTAGGCTATAGGCCATTTGCTAAGAGTTTTATCCAACATAAATACACGCTATTGATGAGGTTATTTTATTTATGCCAAATATTTTCAGTTTAATAAGAAATGGTTTGTTCTCATTTTTAAAAAATAACTTCACTGGATTTAATTCCTAAATATATAGGTTGAAAGAAGGGAAAATGTGAAGCAAGTAACAAAAAGTTGTGGAGTTCATTTTCTTGGAACTTTTCAAGATTGTCTGTCCAAAGTAATGGTCTAGTTAATCTTTCTGTGCGTTGCCTGGAGAAAGGCCCTATTTTTTTTTTTTTTTTTTTAATGGTAATAATGCTCCCTACTGGTTGCTTCAGGAGGAAGCAAATGGCATCTTTATTCAAATTTGTCTAAGAAAAGCAACAAATAGTGAGGAAAAATAGAAGAAAACAATTTGTTAAAATCATTAAAAATATTTTTTTGCACTTGATGTGTAATAACTCTGATATCAGCAGATGGCTGTTTCATTAGGAGAGTATTCATTCGTAGGCAGGCAAACAAGGCAGCCTCGCAGAGGAGGCAAAAGACAGTTTTTTAGTTCCCTCTGGTGGTTCAAGTTCAGTAATGCTCTTGCTGAGATTTTTGTGTTGTCAGGACGAAAAAAATTACCATGGTAGCATTTTTTTCCTTTCCTGCTCAAGAGATAGAATTTAAAAAATATAAATTTATTTTACAGACATAACATTTTTTAAACAATTTTATTTATTTATTTTTAGAGAGAGGGTAAGGGAGGGAGAAGGAAAGGAAGAAAAACATCAATGTGAGAGAGAAACTTCAATTGTTTGCCCCTTGTAGGTGCCCCAACCAGGGACCAAACCCGCAACCCAGGCATGCACCCTGACCAGGAATCAAACTAGCAACCTTTTGCTCTGCAGCACAAAGCCCAACTAACTGAGTCACACCAGGGAGGGCCAGATCTGAACAGTGTATAAATCCAGGTCATTCTTCCTAATGATTTCTCTAAGAGAAAACATAGGAGTGAACCACCTCAAGTAGTGCCATTCTGTTTTGACCTATAGAGATGGCAATTTTATAATATAGTACATACAAGCAAGTCAATTTTATATTATATAACATTATTATATTATATTAATATAACATATTGTTAATTATATAACAATATATTGTTATATTATATATAATAATTTTATATTATAGTACATACAAACAAATCATATGTACCCATTTGCCAGTTGAATTTTATAAAAACAGAACTAGCTGTTTTTTCAAACTAGCTTCCTCTCTTTCAAGTTCTTCCAGGATCTCACTATACCAACCAGGAGAATGGCTTTACTAAGTCCTTGTCATCAGGAACTTCGCTAGGAAGAGAGTGGTTGGATTGCAAAATCTACTTTCTAGGAAGAACCAGAATAATTTGGCTTTCAGTTTTCCTTCTTCCTTGATTTTTTTTTAACTTTGTACTCTATCCAACCTATCCAGTTTGGTTTCTTCCCTTCAGTACATTACATTATACCTTGGAATTTTCTTTGCTATTGTCTAACAATTTGTTATTTTCAACCCATGTTGGAAACCTATCAAACTCTGATTAAATCCTGTCATCCCATTACTTAACCCTACTCAATAATTTACCATTACAATCAGAAGAAAAGGAAGGGAGGAAGGGAGAGAGGGAGGGAGGGAGGGAGGATTCTTACTCTGCCTACAAGGGCCTAAATAATCTGACTCCATCCTGCCTCTTCAATTTCATGGGGTGCCATTCTTCCCTCCTTCACACCCTGACAACAACATTTGTCTTTTCCCAGTTCTTGAATGCCTCAGACAATAGCCTGTCTTAGAGTTTCTGCACAAGGGTACCCTCTGCATGGGGCTCTCTTCTTTAGAGCTTCGCTGACAGTTGGTCTTTCAGGCCCAGCCTTCAGCATCTCCTCAGAGTTGACCACTCTAACTCAGAAGAGTTTTAATTTGTGTCTGGTTCCCTAAATGAGAGTTATTATATTTATTTATACTTCATTTGCTTGTTTGTTTATAATCTTTTTCTCTTCTCAACTTTAAGCTCCACAAAGAAGAGGTCAAACCTATATTATTCACCACCCTATTATCCAGTTTTGAAATATTGCTTGGTTTATTGATACTCAATAGGTATTTGCTGAATTAATCATTGACATGGCTGCCTGGAAGCCTTCCTCAAATTTACCTTTATTTACTACTCAACTCTGATTTGTCTCATCTGCATTCATACTTGCTATTTATTTATAATGTAATAATATTATTCTTTCCCACATGTTTTCAAAAGTGTTTTGGCACTTTATTTTTATGGAGTCAGACTTTAAATTGCTGCTTGAACTTACCACACCACAAGCCCTCACAATGGGAGCCTTCAAGTCAGGAAAAACATTTTCCAAGTACCATTTGAAACTTTTGCACTTTAGTTTCTTTCGAAGTTCTCGTTGCTGGGTGAGGTTTCCGACATCAAGGCCTTGGTCTATGAGGTGATCCCCGTGGCCGTAGAACAGCTCCTTGTACTCATCAAGCCAGACCTCAGCCACCCGCACTAAGTTGCGTTCCACTGTCTTCATCCGGTCTTTGGGGAAGGAATACGGATTGTCATTTCGGAATATGTGGCCCACTCTGGAACAGGGAATGATCTCAATTTCACCACCACACATCCATACCTGGAACAGTTTAATGATAAACATCAATTATCAAGTTATTGTTCACAAATTAAGGACAATTAATGGCAAGAAACCACATGATGACTCCCCTCCTCTACCTTGTGTGAAGTAGTTGTCTCGCCTTCTAAAATCTTCAATAGAAAATTAAACTCAACAAATGTATTCACTTCTGTATATTGCTGTGCACCATTTTAGGAGTAGTTACATACACTTTTTTCCTTCCCTTCCCTGCAATGTAAATTTCTTTCTCCTAAAGAAATCCTTGCAGAATCTCAAAATGTAAAATGAGTTCCTGCTTTAGTTGAATCAGGGAAAGGAGTACATATTTATGTTTTTTTAAAAAAAACAACTCGAAAACCATTCTTCTTGTTCAGGAGTTCAAAGTAATATCCTTTTTTACTATATATCACCCCACTCGCTAGGAAAACAGTTACTTTTTGGATGCTCTTTACTAAGGCTGTTGCCATGGCTTTCTTAGATATCAATCAATGGTTGTATAATTACCCAGAGTTGTCTGATACGTCCAAAGTTGCTGCACTGTGGCCTTTGGTGGCATGCCCTAGGGTCACTTTTTGTACTTCTGTCACTTGTGCTCTCCAAGATGAGCCATCAATGAATGATTTAATTACCTCTAATGTATTAGAAAAATGTTCTAGGAGAGTTATTTTATATTAAGTATGAATCCTACAGCATTTGCACCGAATGGCAGACAATTATTTCCCTCATATTCGGATGCGGAAACAGTGCTGTGAAATATTAGAGAACTCTCATACATTTCATGAGTGCTATTGATTCTTCCAAATTCAATCTTGGATATGAAAACATTAATCTAGAGGCCCTAAAATTTCTGTGAAATTTCCTTCCAGCAGCAATAACATATCTGATTGTATTAGTAAAAAGAAACCATTAAAAATGATAAACTCCTAATTAGAAATAGAATTTGAGAAACCCCCAGTAATACCTTGAATGAAAGCTCCATATTTTCTCCACCCCAAACATCAAGTCCAGGGTCATATGTTCCAAGCTCAAAAAAGTAATTTTTATCAATAGAAAATAATCCGCCTGCCATGACGGGGCACCTATGAAAAGAAAAGTTTGTGTTTTTACACTCGCATGTCATGGGAGCTTGACTTCTAACATAGATTCTCTGTACAGCTGTGATGGACTTAGGGGGCATTTCAGAATGGCTACCATGCATGAGGTCTTGGAACGGAATCACGAACAGCACTTAAGGAACAAGTTCCCTGGTTCATGCTGGTACAGCTTAGTTAGAGTCAGCAAAGGTGGGGCCTGGAACTTGGATTGTCTGTATCTCAGATTATTCCAAATACATTCTCTTCCTAATATCATGTTAAGTATAATCTGAGCTCTGCCACTACACTGACCCTCAAAATGGGAGTCTGAAAAAGGCAAAGAAGTTCTTTAGGATCAGAGCAAGAGTGTTAAATTCAGGCAGATCGCACCCAGGTATGAATCCCACTTTCTTCTGTTACTCTCCATATATCCCTGGAAAAATTACTTAACTCTTTTAAGTCTTAATTTTCTCATCTCTATAATGGGAATACCACCACCTCTCTTATAGTTATAGACTGAGTTAAACACATAAGCTTGATGAATATAGTATGCCTGTTTCACTCCTTGATGAATATTCACTCCTGATTGGCTAGGAAGGTCAATCCTGAAAGCACACACCTGGCAAGAGATGCCTATGTTTTCTTAAGGATTAAGCTCAAGAAAAGCATGTTGCAGTGCATAGACTTGTCTTAGGCTTTCTCTAGGAACTTGCTGCCTGGAGTCCACATAGGTTCTCTCTCCAACAGGGAAAGCTCAGGGGTCCCACCACACAGCCCGAGGCTGACTGCCTACCTGTCCCCAGGACTCCTTGGGGGAAGTGTCAGGAAGCCTCCATTTTGGCTTCAGGTATAAGTTGTGTTCTTCAATCCAGCTTCTCCAGCAATAAAGCTTCAATTTTAATTCATATCCAGCTTTTCCAGCAATAAAACCCCAATTTTAATTAATATCCAGCTTCTGTGTCTATTTACTAATTCATTCACAGAAGTTGGCACCCCTCCTGTGGAAAGGGTAAAACTAGACTAAAAAAAAAAAAATCCTAATAGTAGCTATCATTATTATAATGACACTTCTATTACTATTATTTACTCTCTTAATTTTTACTCATGTTGACTTTAATATTATGTATGTTTATATAGCATTTATGCAGCATATTCAACTAGCTTAATGTTCTTTTAGGTTGTAAATCCAGAGAACAAAAATCATGTTCATGGATCTCTTTACATCCAGGGCTGACTAGGGTGCAATTGACCATTTAAAAAATAAACTTTGGTAGTGGGAAATTAATTTCTCAGGAAAATTTTCTTTACTTTTGGTAATCTATTGGTTACAACTGCAAATCCTTTATTGATTGATTTTAGAGAGAGAGAAAGGGAAAGAATGAGAGAGAAACATCAATTTGTAGTTTTACTTGTTTATGCATTCACTGGTTCATGTCTGTGTGTGCCCTGACCAGGGATTGAACTCACAGTATTGGAATATTGGGATGATGCTTTAACCAATAAAGTTACCTGGCCAGGGCTACAAATGTAATTCTCAATGTCCTATAGAATGACAGGACATACTTCTTTTGTGAAATTGCTTCCTATACCTTTAGTAAAAGACACATGACTGCTTTCTAATCTTAAATTTCACACACTTACCTTATTATATCAGTTTCTTTGATCTTGTTTTTTGCAACAACGTCTGGAGGAATTGTTCTCCATCCAAAGTTCATAGGCCACACAAAGATGCCTCTTTGAAAGTTGTCCACTGTCATGTAGCTAGTCCAGGGAAAAACCAAAAGTGCTACCTGAGACCATACATGTATACTTCATTGACCTGATGCCATGTCTTGTTTAATGAATAAAATAAGTGTTTCTGCAGATGATTTCAGATCATTACAAAGTTTTAAAAGCCATTTCAAGAAAATTTTAAGTACAATTTACTTTAGTGACCAATTGGCTAACTTGCTTATTTTTAACTTAAATAATATTATAGCCATTTTGAGGGAAAAAAACCCAACTTACAGGCATGAATTTTTTATCACAAAAAATCTAATCTTAAGGAAAATAAATATTTTTTAGTTCAGTTGAATAGAAAGAGGAAAGAACTGGACAATGGTGTTAAGGGTTACGAATTTATGATAATCAAATAATCAGATTTGCCCACTCTGATCCTAAGATATCTACCATGTATCTCCATTTATTTAAACTGGTACACTATGTATTTTTTAGATTTGCAAAAATGCACACATGAGGAGAATAACCAGTACTTTCTGTTGTTGCTGGCTGAAGACTCACTTAGAAGTATCTTGTAGAACATGACAATATTACCTCATATCCTTATCATTGATGACTTCAATTACTGGACAGGCTACTTTCTTTCTACTTAAATAAACTCTTTCCAGAAGAGGTTCCAACCAACCAATGTTACATTCCACGTGAGAATCTAAGAATGTCAACACATCACCTAAAGAGCCAGAAAAAAAAATCCATTTGAAAATGTGATAGCAGGTCTCAGATATTGTTCCTGAAGTGTGGTTGTAAAGGCATTAATCTTTTCTTTTTGCTGAATTCCTTGTCCCTATAATTTTATTTTATAGTGAAATAACAGAAATTTTGTTTCTTGCAGTCATGTGGGGCAAGTAGCATTTATGCTTGGAAAAATTGCTCAGCCACTTATAATGCATAGCCAGGATTCTGCAGGGGATACTCAGCATTGGAGATGGTTGCTTACGTCCCTTCTAAGGAGACGTGTCCCTCTAACTGTGGGGGTAGAGAACTGGGACTTTGTTTTCCAGAAGAACAGGAGAAGTTTGAGATTCCAAGTTTGACTTTAGGAAAGATAAAGAGGAAAAACTGTTCCACATAATAGGGGTAAAAGTAAGTTGAAGTGGAAGAACCAGGAGGACTAGGAGGTAGTATTCAAAAGGTTATAGGGAAGGGAGGAGGACTGGGGAGTTGTTTAGTGGGTATAGAGCCTGAGTTTTGGAAGATGAAGAGAGTTCTGGAGATTGGTTGCATTACAGTGTGAATACACTTCACAGTACAGAATATACTTAAACATGGTTAAGATGGTAACTTACATTATGTATATTTTATCATAATTTAAAGAGTTGCAAGAGAAAACAATCTTAGAGGCCAGAAATATTTATTAAGATTTATTTTTTTAAATTAGCTGTGTGAAATAACATACTTTCTCTTCTCTGAAAATCTCAGCAGCATCTAAATTGTTACAAATGAAGTGTGTGTGTATGTATGAGTGTGCATGTGTGAATATTAATAACAGGATAAATCTGGCTCCTGGCCAGAATCCTACTTTAATCTTTGTGGCTCTACCACAGGCAATGACAAGGCTTTACCCTGCAGATGTCGGGAAGGAAGCCGCCCTCCCCACGCCAGACTTGGAGCACAGCTGGTCACTACAGTATGTGAAGGGAGTTGCAGTCCAGGACTTAGGCCTTTGCTCTCCCTCAGCTGGACACACTTTTGTGCATAGCTACCTTCTCAGGCTGAGTTTTTCCATTTGGAGGCCTGTCTCTTGATCAATATGTCTGCTCCACCTTATGGGAGGTGGTTGGACCTTGAAGTCATTTGTCTGCGTTTGGACTCAGTATTCAGTACTTTTCCACTCCTAGCCCTTCCCCTTCTCTCTCACTCTGCCCCATCCCCCAGGCCATAAAATAGAAGGGAACTTTTATTCTGGACTCCTTTCACAGTGATATCACCATCTGCTCTTATCCATTGGCTTAGCCCTGTTCCACGGGAAGAAAATGGAACATTGAGGGAGGCAGCCAGTGCTTTCTTCTCGTTTAGCTTCTTTCTTTACACAATTGCAGTAAGTGATTAAAAGCTTGACTACTTTCCTGTTGGATTATTGTGTTAATTGATCACTCTGACACCTGGCTGCTCTCCTCTGTTCTTGACAAATCTATAATAGCATCATTTATCATTTATTAAGTGCTTACTTTATGCCAGACACTATTCTAACCATTATATATCGTTATCCTATTTAATCCTCACACTAAACCTGAAGTGTAGGTCTAATTTCTATTCCCATTTAAGAGAGAAGAAAACTGAGGAACAAAGAACTTAGGTAATTTTTTCAAGGTTGCACAGCAAAGTGGCAGCATAATATTAGAAAATAGTTCATGCCATAGCCTGAGTTAAAAAAAATGGCACAGAGAGGCAGAACTTTGACTACAGGAAGACTTACAGTAAATGCAGGAGACAGTAGTGGGCAAAGAACCAGATGAAAATAGATATCTGGTTGATGGGTCTCTATCCACTAAAATTTATAAGCTACCTTTCAAGCTACCACTCAAATTAATCCAGCATGTTATCAATTACTTCATCAACAATGGCATTTTGGCATGAAGGTGAAGAGCCTATCTTAGCCAAAGTCTTGCTGGGGAATGTTCTTGAAAAGGCTCTTCAGACCAGACCAGGCTGTAATAGTCAGAAGCCCAGCATCCCCTCCAGGTCCTCTGCTCTTAGAGACAGCAGCTACATGTCCTGATCATGCTGGGAGTGTCCTATCTTCAGGGAATTATAGCTTGTTTCATAATGAAAGGCCATTTCTCCTAAGGGTGTCCTCTTGCACAGGCCTTTCCCTGTTGTAGGAAGGTTTGTAGGGGCCATCTGGGTGTGTAAAGCATGTAAGCCTGGTCTGCGAAGGCCCTGCTGGCTAGGGGCATGACAGTAGAAGTTGTAGAGATTTACAGGGCGATTGCTCTTCAGGAGTCCTCAAAGTTGGCCAGGAGCTGATGTCACTTTTTAACGTTAGCCAACTGATTAGAATGCAAGCAGCAATGTCAAGTATGTTGCTAAAGGCCGTGAAGGAAATGAAAATCTGATCTGACTGGTACTGAGCGTCTCCATCTTCTCAGCACTCCTCCTTGCACTCATTCAGATCCCCAGCTTAAAGAATGGTCTCTGCTAGCCCCTGTCCCTATCCCCACAGCAGGCTTAGAGAGTCAAAGGGGCTTGGATCGACTTCCTCAGTCCCCAGTGGCAGCAGAATGAGTCCCCAAACTTGTATTCAATTCCTGCCTGCCCCAGGTCTTCTCATTCCCCACAAAGCTTCTCATTCACTTGCAGTCAGGACCCATGGGAAGTAGCATCTACCTAAATCATAGGATGAAATTCTATATTGTATTTTGGGAGAGAAGAGAATCCCACCATGTAAGAATGTCATTGCTCCACATTCAGACATTTTATTAGATAAGATCTCAGGACTCAGAACCTGCTGCTGCGTAGCTACCTTGGGTGGGATTTCTAATTGTGCTGGATATTGTCAGTGGACAAGTTACACACTGTTCCTGACTCTGAGAGGCTTCGAGGCAGAGGGAAATGAACGTAGGATTGAAGTTACACAGAACTGCCTTATCCCAGTGCTGCTGCTGCTGCTCTCCGCCACATTAGGTAAGTTAATTTTAACCTCTTTGAGCTTTACCTTATGGGGATGTTTCTAAGATCCACCCAATACCTAAGTTCTTAATATATGGTATTATTAACATTTTTTCAATGGGTCTTTAAGTTACATCTCAGAATAATTAATTTGATCTTGATTGCCACCTGGAAGGTTGTTGTTTCCTAAGAGTAAGTCCCAGTAATGCTGGAGTGTTTGCATGTGGGTTTCACTGTAACTTATTTATTTATTGGACAATCCGCAGCCACTCCATGTGCCCAGCAGCTTTGGCTCCTTTTGGAGCACGGACTCCTACTTATATTTAGCTGACCAGCTTGAAAGATTGCTGCCAGCACCAGTTTGTGCTGGAGAGCTGTGTTTAGGGCTCCTGGAGGAATGTGGACGTGGCTGGCCACTTGATTTTACATAATGATTTATAAGCGATGCTAAGGAAATCACCTGTTTTAACTTCAGCAGAAACAAGTCATGGAAATTCACTGGACCACTGCTCTTCAGGAGACCTGATGTCGCTTCTTAAAGTTAGCCAACTGATTCTTTGGAATGCAAGCAGCAATGTCAAGTATGTCGCTAAAGAAGACCATGAAGGAAATTAAAATCTGATCTCTACTCTGACTCTCTGGAGTGTACTACTGAACCTGCCTGACTACAGGCTCTTCCTGGTAGGGCATAGGCCACTGGACCAGCTGGTCACTTTATTTCCTTCAGCCTCAACCACCACATCTCTTCTTACTTCTGTTGCTTATGTATACAGACAGGTCTTTCCTTAGAGACTGGTTGACCATGGCCTGCCCTTTACAGTTTGAAATTCTACTTGGCCTCTCTAACTCCTCATTCCCAGTAGACAACTGATTAGATCTGATCTTTTTTCCTGAATCAGATTCAGATGATGAACCTATCAAGCCCTGGAACTTGAATGTGTAGTAGACATTGCTAGTGATCAGAAAGTCACTGCTTTGTCCTTATTATTTTGTAGAAGACTCTTTCACAATTCCTTACAGTGATGATAGTTGGGACTGAAATGGGCCACTTGACTGCTGTTTCTTCAGGTCCTTGACTCTACAATCTCATCCTTGCCTGTGGCTTCCTTTCCCTTTTCTCAAAATTCTAAAGGGTAAATCTATAGGGAATAGTAGGTGTCAAGACCTGTCAAATTCTGGATTCAGGTTCTCGTTTGATCTCTTTGTTTAGCTAAGGCATTCTAGAGAAAATTTCTGTCCTGCTACCTTTGCTGATCTCTGATTACACAGACTCTTCAGACCCAGAGAGGTCTCCTGCCTATGTGCTACTTGTGAGGTTGGGGGGTGGCTGAGAAAGGGGTGGGGGTGGCTGGGAGGATGCAACAGGCTGTATATCTTCACTCAAGGCTGGTCCCTGGGTGGTACCTGAATCATATCCTTGGCTAACGCTGATACAGGATCCTAAATCCCCTTGAATTCTCCATGGGATTCAAGCAGTTGGATATATCCTTACACAAGGCTGTCACTAACTTCATCTAGACACACCTTTCTGCTTTCTTCCAAACTCAGGCATTGTCCCTTCATTCATGCTACTCAAAGTGTGGGCCATGAACCCTGACATCCACAGGAAGATAGAAACAGAAATTGAGAACAAGTGTTTTGAAACTTTATAGTAGTTTGCCAGAGTAATTTATTAATATATTATCTGTGGACAATTTCATATAGATGTATATATATAACATGTATATTATATATATACAAATACACACATGCACATACAAGATATATGATAAAATTATGTATATATAATGATGGAGGCATGAGAGGGGAAGAGAAAGGAGGGAGGGAGGAAGGAAAGGAGGAGAAGAGAGAGAAATTGCTTATTTTAAAAAGCAAATGCTAGTTAATAAAAGATAAAATGATAGAATTAGAAAAATAAGTTTGTAGGTCAGTATAATAATTGATTCAAGGATTCAAGCAGTGATCATCACTGAATGCTAAACCATTAGATAAAGTCTTACAAGGAAAACAGGATACTTGCATGGATCAAAGTATCACTCCACATTTTACTTCTCACCACCAAAAGAAAGTTCTAGCTGCCAATATCTTAACCAAGAGCTCAAAATTTGTATCTCCAACAGCAGGGCAACTTGACATCATGTGCATCTTGATTTGAAGCAATAAGTACACAATTCCTATCACC
Source organism: Anoura caudifer (assembly GCA_004027475.1). Taxonomy (NCBI): domain Eukaryota; kingdom Metazoa; phylum Chordata; class Mammalia; order Chiroptera; family Phyllostomidae; genus Anoura; species Anoura caudifer. The sequence goes on along the minus strand of PVKU01000013.1, from coordinate 852,298 downwards.
TATATAGCTCAATTCTGTGTAGTATTCATACCAAAAAAAAAAAAAAATTTATCCTGTAGGTAACATGAGGAAAGAGAAAATTTTAGAATGTGTTCAATTATACAAAACAAATGGCCTATACTCTTCAAAACAACCCCAAGTCAATGGAAGTAAACAATGGTTCAGTGTGGCGGTGTTGTCTCTTCTCCACTGACAGACTAAGGAGATCACACAGCCAAATGCAGTGCATGAAATTTAATTACATCTCAAATATCAAAAGAAAGAACAGCTATGTAAAATATAGCATAAAAATGAGAAAATATGAAAAGACAACACATTAGGTGATATTTAGGTATGAAAGTTATCCTTATATAAGAGAATGTCTCTGTTTTTCAGAGATGTTTACTGAGGTACTTAGTGTAAATTCCTTTTCAAAAGTTCAGGAAAAAAGCCATGCATATATAGACATGTGTCTGTGTAGGTTTGTGATGAAGCACATATTGCAAAAAATGACAGATATTTGGGTATGCACTGTACTATTATTTTACATTTAATGTATAATTTTTGAAAATTAAAATAAAACAAAAATGCAACCAACCAAAAACAATTAGCAGCTTCTTACCTGTTGCATTCTGTGCTCCTGCCAATCTGGCTCTTATTAAGCCATGTCTCTCTTTGAGGCGAAGAATCCGAACTTTTGGAAACTGAGACATGTATTTATCCAAATTATCTTTTAGGTAATCTAAATGAAGGTTTAAGGAGAGACAAGAAATAATTTAACTAGATCTAGATAACACCAGAAATAGTGCTTCCTCAGTATCAAACTTTAAAAACTCTAATATTTAAATTAAAAAAATTCAATTGCCATTGACATACAATATTATATTAGTTTCATGTGTAAACTGTAGTGATTAGACATTTATGTAACTTACAAAGTGATCTCCCAATAAGTCAGGTACCCATCAGACATCATACATTATTACAATATTATTTTCCCTGTGCTCTACTTTGCATCCCTGTGACTGCTTTTATAACTGGTAATTTGTACTTAATCCCTTCATATTTTTCACCCATTTCCCAACATTCCTCCCATCTGGCAATCATCAATTTGTTTTCTGTAGCTATGAGTTTGTTTCTGTTTTGTTTGCTCATTTATTTTGTTTTGTTTTTAGATACCACATATAAGTGAAATCATATGGTATTTGTCTTTTTCTCTCTGACTTACTCCATTTAGCCAAATACCCTCTAGGTCTAGGCCCAGCTATGCTGTCATAAATAAAATATTTTATTCCTTGGGCCATGATTTTATTTTCTGATGTCATTTTCTTGGATGAATTTTTGTCTGGATTCAATACTCTAGACTGTCTGCTATCTTAAATCCCATGTCCTTCTTTTTAGTGTTGCCAAATCACATGGAGGTGGGTTCACTCACCTTTTCTGAGTGTTTGTGAATACAGGGGAAAATTTAATCTTGAAATTAATGAAAGTTGTACCACCCTTCCCCCTTACAAAAGTCCATTCTAAAGCCCAGGGAAGAGACTGAGCATTATGCAAAGTGAAACATTTGCAAAAGAAAGATATTGCAAATGTCATTGGTTAAGGACACTGTTACTTCTTAGTGTGACATCCCTTTCTAGTCAGTCACAGCCACTCTGCTTTTTTGGATGGACAAAGATGGATCCAGCTAAAGAAACTTCTTTTGTGTGTGGTTTTCCGAGGTATTTTGGTGTGCTTTGCTATCACTTCTAAGTGTAATTAAACTATTGACAGATACCCCAGGGAGGAATGGCTGTTAAGAATGCTTCTGCTACTCACTTTGCTACCAAAGTCATGTTGTTTTTCTTAAAGAGACTCCATAGAAGCTTCAGGTACCATAAAATCTGGATATGCCATTCCTAAAGAGATAATTACCTGCATAGTAACTACACATTATTTCTGTTTATGCTTTCTTAAAGTTTTCAAGTAGTTTTCCTTAGGCATCTCCCTGCTCCTGTGGCTCCGTGATTCTGGTCGGAACTCTGAGGCTGAGGAAGGAAACGGGCTGTCATTGTGGTCGTGATTGAGGTTCAGCTGTTCTGTTAAGGTTTGCCACCTCTTCACTGTTTTCTAAAAGTGGGTTGCATTTTGGAAATGCAAAATATGGCAGTCATGAGAGGGCTGATAGTCATGAGATCACTTACATACACAAATTCTTTGACAATCTGAAGGGAGAGATTCTCCTTTGTAATAAAACAAATGTGAGGCCCTACCATGGTGGATTCTGCTTTTGAATGGTTAGAGCCTTGTCTCTCTCATCCCATTGGAAATGTGTCTTCTGAACACTTACCTGCAAACATCATAGGTTTTGCCCTTGAGGAAGAAGCCACAGGCTTTCCATTTCCTTATTTTCCGTGAAGTCTAACTCAAGTTCAAGAGTGTCAAACTCATTTTCACTGGGGGCCGCATCAGGCTCGTGGTTGCCTTCAAAGGGCTGAATGTAATTTTGGGACTGTATAAATGCAACTACTCCTTAACAATTAAGTGAGAACTCAGCATTCCTGCCAGGTAGAAACAAGGTGGAGGGCTGGATTCGGCCTGCAGGCCTTGTGTTTACCACTTGTGCTCTAGTTATAGGAAAGGCATCTCATTAGTTGTGGGGTATTTGCTTACTAGATCCCATGAAAAGATATTTGTGCAATTGTAGAGAACATCTGGTTGTCCATATCACTTCTATATGACAGAGAAGTCACAGCTGAAAGGAAGTTTGAGGAAGCCAACTACACAGGGTCCTGGATGCTAGTTAGAGCTGGCTTTCTGTATCCCATAGATGCTTGGTAAGGCACCAAATGAAACAGTGATTTGGTGTTTATAAAATATATATGTTTTTTCAAATTACCCTGTAATATTGCCATCTATCCAAACTATAATTGTCTTATATCAAACTTCATTTTTCAGGGTTAGTCTTCTTACCTTTGGTGCTAAAGTCATCCACCAGCAGAATCTCCTTGATGAGATGTGGAGGAGAACGATTGAGGACGCTATGAACAGACCTTAGGAGAGTGGACCATACCTCATCCACAAAGCACATGATAACACTGGTGGTTGGGAGGTTATTGTGAACTTGCTGCTTTGCACACCTGGGCCAGGATATAAGCAGAGCACATGTGATGTGCTAATAAGATCCACAAGATGATTTTATAAGTTTTAGAGTGCAATTGTGTGTAAATATGCATACCTATCTATTTATCTATCTGTCCATTCATCCAAATCTATGTATATCAAAGAGAATACTATTGTGTGTTTTTTCTTAGAGAGGAGTACAAAAAATAAATGAGCAAAGAAAGAATGGCCAGGAACAGTGTTTTTATAAAGAGGCCAACAGTGCAAGACATGAGCACGTCCTGTGGGGGCAACCCGCTGTGGTGGACAGGACATAGGCTTTGCAGATGGTTAGACACTATTTTGAATCCCACCACCAATACTTCTAAGACCTTTATTCACTGATACCTTACTTAATCTCTCTGTGCCTCAGTTTTCTCCTGTGTAAGATAAGGTAATGTTTCTTACTGAGCAGAAGTTTACAGCCTAATGAGAATGTATGTAAAATGTCTAGCACAGTTCTTGGCACTGAAATTCACCAAATAGGAGCTATTGTTATTCTAATTAGATTATGTACCACAAGAGAACATTTGCAATGATATAATGCTATCAAGGAGTTTATGATTGTCCTTCCAGCTGGCTTTCTGCCAATGGCCAGAGAAAACATCTTTCTTCTACTCTGCATGTAAATGCATTAATACCAAATTACATATAAATGTGTATATATATATGATATACATAATAATTATCTTTAGCTTTTTTGTGTGTTTGGGGGTTTCTTGCTGAGACTCTGTCTGCTAAAGATGAGCCACAGTTGAAATCCGTTCACTGGCACAGAAATGAGAAGAAGGCCACGGTGGGAATTGGAATTCAGGTGGGCCGTAATTGGTCTTGGTGTTTTTTTCATGCTGTGCACCGCATACCGCCTCACTGCTGGCGTTTTTCCATCTTCTGCCTGTGTTACTATTCATGGGATGGTGCCCAGTGGAATCTCACAAAGAGGATGTGCTATCCTTTAACACAACTACTGTTAGCAATGCAATAATTATGAAGATCATAAGTGAATACTATAGGCACTCTGTGTTATTTCTATTTAAACCCTGAACCAATGGCATATCTTTCTCTTTTTATAGGTGAATAATTGAAATCATGAGGAGACTAGCCCATGATTATACTCTTAGTAAATGGCAGAGTGGGGACTTCGCTTTGCTTACTGCAGTGCCACAAGCTTCTAGCATGGTTGTTCGTAATAATTCTTTGATAATTATGCATTCAATGGATTGAATGAATGGAGTTAGAATGGAGCTTAAGTCAAAAGTTCAAAAGGTGGAAAATTATATTTTCCTTTGAGATAGAAAGAAAAGAGATGGTAATATATATGATAAATTTAAATATCTGGGAGGAGAAGTTAAAAGTATTTGGAGCTCATGCTGGATGAAAGGGTATTTGCTTATGTAATAGGGTAGAAAGCTGAGGATGACGGAGAATATGTGGGATAGACGGTATGAACAATGGGAGGCCATGCTGGCTGGCTATACATACACACACAGACACACACAGTTCTGAGGGGCATTGAGCACTTCCCTGCATTTTGATATCCCAGAATTTTAGTCAAAATACAGTGTGGTTTCCACTACCAGTGTCTGGCAGTCTAGATGTGGGACAAGACAAAGCAGACTGTTGGATTAATCCAAGTTTAGGGGTCATCAGAACAAGTGAACTGGAAAGAGAAGTGGCAAAAGATTTTGAGGGTACCGATGTAGCACAGTTGAATGGTTCATTGTGGGCTCTCATCTGGGAAAGAGGAAGTAAATTTGGAGTAGAAAATGTCAGGGAGGGTAGAAAAGATATCAATGACTTCCTATGACTTTTTAACTGTATATTGTAAATTAATGAGAAATACATATTTCACACTTAAATATTCCTTACAAGATTTGGTGCTGAAAAATAAATCAGTTCTAAAAAGGAACGGTCGGCTGCATAAATTCTGCATGAGCCATCCAGAATAAACAAGCTTAGCTGCAAAGTCCTGAGAATTGTGTTATAGCTGGAATTCGGTTGCCTGTAGGGACATCTACTAACATTGGTAAGAATTAACGAAGAACACTAATGCAGGTGAAACTTCTTATGTTCTGAAATTGGTAGACTTTGCTCTCCTTTAGAAGGAAGTTCTGAGAAGTGTTATAATGCTAGCAGGTCTGACTTTGGAGGCAGGGAAAGCTCTCTGAGGTCTGAGAGATTTGGGGAAGGCATTGCCACTCACCACGTATCTGATCCTCCATTTGCTGCAGCCAGTCATGGTGCGTTAACTTCATCGTGGAAACATATACGGATAGATTATGAATGACACCACTAGATGCTTATATACCAGAAATAAGTAGCACCTCTCTTAATTATCGAACAGAAGTATTTTACATGCATTTAAGGGATCACCTTGAAGAAGACTTTGTGAAAGATTATACTGTACAGATCATATTGGTGCCTGGAAACAGGGGCAGCATTAAACGATGGGGAAGTGGGGCACAGAAGGACATGTGAGAGGGTTCAAACACAAAGTGTCAGAGTGTGCCTTGGTTTGGGTGGCTGAGATGTCAGCCACTTTTACGTTTTTACATGCATATGGTTTCCTGCATTACCAAACAGGTTCAACATGCTTTCAGGTATCTAGAAAAATCGGCATGCTGTCTTGTGTTCAAAGATGTTGTGGGTCAGACCAGAAAGGCTTTTTCAGCATTTTTAGCTCTTGCACCATTTTTGCATACTGACAGTCATCTAGTTTTCACGGGTTGTGAAAACTATTTCTAGTTATCCTACACTGACCCAAATGAAGTAAGTTTCCTTTCTTCCCATTTGCCTGTTGGGAACCTTGCTTTCTGCTATCCTTGGGTGAGGAGTCACAGCTAAAGTCAAGTCTAATTTAAATGCAAGATATTTCTGGGTTGGTAATTTTTTTTGAGAATTAAAAATCATATTTTCATTCTACATGCCCATTTATTTAAAAAGTTAGGTATTTAGAGTCTTCAGTTCCTATGCCATTCTTAAAAATTAATCCATTCTATTTTGTTTGGTAGCAGCCTAGACCTTGATTACTGTAGCCAATCCAATACTGAAAACAAATGGGGACACTGATACGGGGGGTTTCACTGCCCTGCGCAAAGTTAATACAGTGCTGTGGTGGGACAGGAGGACTCTGCACCTGAACAAGATGATGAAGGACTGGGTTTTTAGTCCTTTTTAACACTATTGTCTGCATGACCATGGGCAAATCCTGTGACTTTCCAGATCCTCAGTTTCCTCACTTTTAGGATGAAGATTACAATGCCTTCACCACAGAAAGTCTGTGAAGATTTGACGAGATTATGAATATGAAAATACTTTTAAGCTCCATGGTAGAACTCTTGTGTGAGGACCTATGATTACCCACAATGCAAATACATACATTTGGACTGGGCGCGCTGCCCTTTTCTCAGGCAGTCCTTTAATCCAAACCTTTCTAGGGCTCATCATTTACCAAGAGACTGGAAGAGTGATATGTTTCACCTTCTTGGCTTGTGTGCTGAATCCTCAGTCACTAACTTGATTTGAATGCAGCCTATCAAATAAAAAAGGTTTCAAATCAGAAGATTGAGGGAATGATAACATTCTCTCTCGTCTATGAATTTTTCATTTTATTCCAAGACAGTCAAAATGTACTATTGTAGGTCAAGTCTCAGTGTTCTCAGGTTTGAACAGAAGGTCAAGGAGAATATTTTCTCAGCTTCCATTTGCAATTCAACTACTGCCTTGTGTGAGCCTTTGGGGGCTCACTCCCCAAGCTCTGCTATCTTCAGAATGATCAGAAGGAGAATTGAGCATCAGGCTGAGGAGCTTTGTCTGGAATTATATTATTTTCTCCAGGACCTTAGAATTATTGGGGCTTTTTTTCCTCACTGATAAGAAAGTATAGTTATATAAAAATTTTACTTTTATGCTGTGTTATTTTTATGCTAGTCTACTCCTGACATTCAGTCAGAATCAGCTGACTACTCATTTAGAAGATTTTAGTCAAACTCACCACCTGTACTCCAAAGGCCTTAGTCAGCTGAGACTGTGGTTCCTGGAGTAACTGTGTGTCAATGCTACGGAGCCAAGGCTTAGACGTATAAACCACCAGCATCAACATTCATCACTTCAACAATAGTCTATTTTGAGCAGGCAGCTGTCAGAGTGAAATTGGGAGGGAAGGGAGGAGAGCAGGAGGTGATGTGATGTAGCAGAAATAGTTCTGGGTGGAGGTTAGGGCACCGTAGGGCCAGTTCTGCCCCACAGTGCATGACCTTGGATGAGTCACTTCCTTCCTCAGACTTCTCTGTGTGTAAGAGACTGATTAGGTAGATTGCTTTTGAAGTTTCATCTAGTATTAACGTTCTCTGATTCTCTACTCAGCCTCATTCACCTGTAAGGGCTTTGCTTTTCTCTGGGTCATAAGACCTCTCAGAAAAGGCAATTAAATTGTTTTCTCTATGACTTTAAATTTTTCAGTATTTTCCAGTGGCCCTTAAAAGAATGTAAAGCCCTGAGTAATGTGGGCTCTTCTTATTGCTATGGTTTCACTCCATGTCAGATTTTCCACAATTCCTCAAAGAATCACTCCTTTACCCGCTTTCCCCACTTCTCTAACTCCCTACTTTTCAGGTCAGAGCTCAGACACTTCTGCCCTTGCAGGCCAGATTTGGCTATTCTTTTGCTTACTCCTTTAGTGAGTCAGGAAATTTTCTTTTGAATCCCAAATGTGCTACTGGCTTGCCAGTATAGCAGATGTATCATTTGGCTTTTAGAGCCTCACTTTTCTCCTCTGGAAATCATATAAAAGAAATCATGTGTCTTTCATAGTGCTGCCGTGAGGACTGATAGGAATAAAAGCGTATACATGTAAAATGCAGCACGCACACATACATTGCAGCCTGGCACCTAAATAAGCACTTTTTTTATTTTTTATTTTTTGTTGAGGCTCAGCAAAGGAGCGAGTCCCCTTATTCAGACAGTTTTGGCAAAACCAGGCCAGGGGGAGGTGAAGATGGTCATGATGAGGGAAGAGTGGCTGAGGTCTGGGGTTGGGGGAGAACCAGTTGGCGTAGTAGATTATTACTGAGAGAGGCAGAAGCAGAAGGCCAAGGGTGGATGCCAACCCTGACATTTGTGAGCTGTGGGTCCTTGGGCAGCTTATGTTGCCCTGGGTTTTTTCCCTTATCTGTTAATGAGAAGAGGTAACTTGTTGCGCACCTGATGGGCTGTTGTCAGGGTCAAACTAGGTGACATGAAGGATGAAAGGTCCCAGCTGCCTGGCATGGTGTGCCCAGCCTGTGGCAGTCAGTGAGCCAGTAGCTCATGGAATGAAATGAACTGCCACCCTCTGAATTGTCTGCCACAATGTGAAACCTCAGTTTCCTCTGGAAGTCTCAGCTTCTTTGTAGGTAAAGCTGGGATAATGGTAGCACCTGCCTTGAGGAATGGTTTTAAGGATAAAACGAGAAGGCAAGTCATAAAGGCCCTTGCAAATACTAAGTGTCTCTGTATGCTTCTTCTCACACATGTCCATATAGGAACATTTTAAAAGCAGGGCCAATTTAGAAGACAATATAGTTTGGAATAATACAGACTTTTGAATTTGTTTTTTAATTGAATTTTATTGGGATGACATTGGTTAATAAAGTTATATAGGTTTCAGGTATACAGTTCAGGTATAACACATCATCTGCACATTGTATCATGTGCTCACCACCCCAAGTGAAGTCTCCTTCCATCACCATTTGTTTCCTCCTTTACCCTCTTGTTCCTCCCCTTACACCGCTTTCTCTCTGGTAATCACCACACTGTTGTCTGTGTCTGTGACATTTTTTTGTTGTTGTTTTCCTAGAGGAGACTCTACAAAGCTTCTTTCATTTTGAAAGCAAACAAAACAGAACTTCTAAACATTGCTATTTTTCCCTAATTTTTTGACCCTTGAGAAAAAAATGTTTCCTTCTTAAAAGGCTCTTGTTCTGAATGGGTCAGCCAGGACAGTCCAATGGGAAGTTATTTTCTGGTACAAGAAGTTGATAAAATTAAGCTGATGGTTAAATTGGGATTAAATTGGGCCCTAGATTAGATGTGTAAAAAAGAAGTGTAAACAGGTTTGAATTCTTACCTTTACTAATTAATCGCTCCAGGTCTTTGGCAGTATTTAGGAGAAAAAGTCACTGATTTGATTTAACATTGCTCAGTTTTACGTTAATTAGATACTGTTTAACTGTTTTCTTCTCTTTGAATTAGTAGGAGCAATGTGTTTTGCATTCCTCCCCTCTGGTCATCTTTTTCCTTATTATCCCCTAGTTATGGGGAAAGTGTGGCAGATAAAAGTGTCAAAAGGCTCTATAATCATTTTTTAGCCACATTCAACCTTTGTTGTGTTATGTTCTAGTGCATACCTTTTAAACAAATTCTGCTTTTTATTTCCTACTCCCTACATAACTCTTTAGTGAAACAGTGCACTGTGCTGTAACACATGCAAGCACGCAAATGTGTCCAGGTATACACACGTGCGCGCGCACACACACACACGAATGTGCACACTTCAAAGGCACCACCGCACTGTGTTGATCCACAATGCTGAAGGCCAGAAAGAACCATTTGAGTCTGTCTTGTGAGATTCCTTCCCCCATCCCTGTCGGGTTTTGCAGGTAGGTCTCATAGCTTTTCCAATTAATTTTATGATAGATAATGTTCTCTGATCATTACTAGTCACAAAAGCAGTTTTGTGTCATCAATTAAAATACTCATTCCACATAAAAAATAAAAGAATCTGAACTTCATTTAACATTAAAGTTTCTCTTTTCTCCAAGCCCGATAAATGTTTAAGGGCCTGAAGTTTAGAAGAATATGTGTGGTCAGTTTATTTTCTCTCTCCTAGCTGCTCCCTCTCTTCCTCTTTCTCCTCCAGCAATTCATTAGTTATGGATTTTGACCTCACAGGGGTTGGAAAGGGAATGAGGGGATGGAAAGCAAGTTTCCAGAAAGGGTTTCTTTCCCCTCAGTAATTTAGACTGGTTTGCGGCAAATGCATGGTGCTATCTTTTGCTTTTCATTTGTGCCAAAAGAAAAGTCTCTTTAGCTGTGTAGGTAGGAATCAGATTATTGGTTGACAGTCCCAGCTCTGGGCTAAGATAATAAAGACCAATTTGGATAATTTTACAGAGGAGTTTGCCAGAGCTCTGTAGGAAAAGCAAGCATTGAATGAAGCGATCGAATAAAGTCACGACAGACACAGCAGCAGCGGAGGAGCGTGTTGTAATTCTCAGTGTACTTCGAAAACTAAATGCTGCCAGCAAAAACTTTTTGAGTCATTTCTCTCTAAATACAGATTCAGGAAGTGCACTTGTAAAATGAGTTTATTTTTTTGTAGCTTCATCTCAACTATAGCTGCCAGCTAAAAGAAAGACTTTAAGTACAATTGCCCTGCATTTTCAGGAGACAGCACCATGCTTTAACAATACTTGGGTGGTATACCGGTTATCACTGACTGAGACAAACTTTAATAATTAATAGCAAGAACTATAAGTATTAGCTTTTTATAAAGAATTGATTCAATATGGAACTTTAAAATGACTGTCAAAAAAGCAGTTTATTTTCAACATACTTTAGAGGCAAAAGTGAAATTGTATTTTCCTTACTGACATAAAACATTCTTGAAAGTAAAGTCAAGAGATTTTCCTCCCTTGGCAGTGAAAACATTATAATTAAAAAACAAAACAATAATGAATATGTGCACTAAAGAATAAACATGAGTTAATGAGTATATCATAATGTTAGAATAGAAGGTGTTTACCTTTAACCTGATACTCACATATTCCATATATTGAAAATGAAAAATTAGATATCATTATTAATTTATAAAAGGACTCATTGCAAGTTTTATTTGAATAGTTACCTCTCATTTACTTTATTTCCTTAGGCCTGGCCTGGGAAAGCAGGATTCCCACATCAATCAGTAGGACCTTATTTATTTGTTAAAAAAAGTATTGACTTTAAAAAAAGAATCTTAGATAAATCTCTCTTAAAATGATATTTGATAAACTTGAATCTTTTGAGTGCACAATGCTGTGATCAAGGCTAAGGAGTACAAAATAAAGTAAAAGACAGTTTCCCTCAGAAGGTTATAATTTCATGAAGGCAAAGTAGGCTCTGAGGGCTCGAGTTAGTGGAGAGTGGGGGGGTGCATGGGGGTGCAGAGGTCCCAGCCAAGTCATGGCCCAGGCGCAGATAAGCTGCAGTGGATTTTGAGCAGTGTCAGAGCAGAAAGAATTGGGAGGACCATGCAAGGTAAGGATCGTGGGTGGCTGTGGGAAGGGACTAGTTAATAAAAAATCAGTGGACGGTAATGAGCATAAAATGTAGGAAAGGGTAATGAGACTAACTTTTCTTATGCTGAGAACTGACATAGGAGAGAATGTCACATCCAGAAAGCAACAGCTACACTGCAAGGGGCAGACATGTAGGCAACACAGAAAAAGACAGTGAGAAAAATGCCGGTAAGAGAATGGAGTACTCGTGCTTTTGGAAGAGTCCATGATTGTATCTTGTCATCTTAGAGGTGGGTTTTTGGATTCAGGGGAAAGGAAACAAAAAGCAGGCTTGGAAAAGAGAGTCTGATTTTAGAACTAGAGCAGGTAAAGTTGTCCTGCGTGCCTCTTCTCCTCCTCAATGCCAAGATCCTCCTAGAGTATCTGTTACATCATCCTCAGGTAAGAAGGTATCAACTACTAACTGGTTATTATTATCATTACTGAAGGGAATTGAATTTAAAGAAGCCTATGGTTTTTATCCTTTTTTTTTTGGTTAATCAATATTCAATTGGTAGTTATGATAGAGCAGTAACTGTGTTAATCAATCTGTGATGGTGGCTTCGGGGAAAATGTAAAGGGTGGTAAGGGAGATATCCCCCAGAACTCATGATACAGAGGTTTCAGTGGGCCGCTGCTGTGGCTAATTTTAAGGGCAGCCCTCCTGTGTTTCTCTCTCTCTCTCTCTCACACACACACACTTATTATATTCTATAACAATTTTCTCTTGTGTTTACTTTTAAATTTTATTATCTTAAAAAATCTTAATGTGCCATCTCAAATACTTTTTGAACAAGGCTGAAAATCAACAAAATCAAAGTAAGAAAACTTCACTCCAGTTCCTGCCAACCTGATGAGTCAAATATTTTTTCATTTTTATTTTCTTCCAACTTCTATCCATGTGAATAGATATTTTGCAGATATTTGTAGTCAGTGTGTTTGAGTAAAAGAATAAAAAAAAATTGTCCTCTTTCAAGGAAGAATGGCACAAGAGGGCTGTAAATACTTCGGAGGGTCCCATACGTAGAATCCCTGGGGCTAAACTGCCACCTCCACCCTATCGGTGGAGTACAGCATCAGGCAGGCAGCGTGCAGGGAGCAGCTATGTTTAGCCAAGGTGGGTTGTGTGACAAGGGGGAGGCCACCCGGCCACATGCCGTCTGACTCATCCTCTCAAGCACACGTGTCAGTGGCTCCCACAGTCTGGACAGCCTCCTCCATAAGACAGAGCGTGACTGTAAAAGCAACTTTCCTGGGCTGCAACCCTTAACCTCCACGCACCAATTTTAAAAACTAACAAGTGCTGGGAATCAGCAAGCCTTCAATAAATTACTTGCATAAGAACATCACTATTACTTGCTTTTGGCCCTCACACAATTGCCCTTTCTCTGGTTTGGAATTGCAGCCGTGCCTCTGTGCAATATCTGATTCTTCCCCAGGATCCATAGAAATCTGCCGAGATGCCAAAGGGATGTTTAAATGGAGCTACTTTAAGCACTACTTCAAAGCTGGCACATATATAAATCATGTAAAATACATGTGACATGTAATAGTAATATACAGAATTTCAGATCAGGGCTGGTTCAATATAATTTTTAAGATTATTTGGGGGGAAGGGTATAATCAGCAGGAGATGAGAGATAAACACACAGCATAATTTTGAACACAGATTGAAATCATTTCTTTGCAATTACTGGCTCTATGACCATGGACAATTCCATTTCCTAGGCCCTCAGTTTATTTATCTTTATTTTGGGTATATTTGTGTGCTCCACAAGGTTGGTGAGTTTTGCCAGAGGGAGGAACATGAACGGCTCAGTGACTGGTCTAGCAAGCAAATAGTGCATGTCTGATGGTCATTTGCCAAAGGCTAGGAGAGTGGAAAACAGCTTCCTTGTAGCTGACATCAGGGGCTCCTCTTCCTAATATGAATACAGGCCCATTTATATCTGCCTTTCTCCTGGTAACACCAACTACCTGGATCACAAAAAGGAGTTTTCTACAGAAGCCAAACAAACCCCTTGTTTACATACCACAAGTGCTAAGTTTGAATCTTGATGTTCTCTACTTCCAAGTTCCAAGCAAACATTGTTTGGTTCAGGGACATGAATATCAAGGCATACATGGAGCTTTGATATTACTGGGTAGGGACACTATGTCTACAAAGTACCCTAGTTTATGAGAGGATTAAAAAGAGGTGGGAACCCAACTATATTTGACCCAGAGCATATATCTGTGACTTGATACACCTTTTGCTGATGCGGTTACAGGAATTTAATTCCCTGAAGCCCTGGTTCATGAAGGCTCACTGGGCAGCTTTAGAGCTTTGCTACTGTGGGAGAGTGATACAACTTCTGAGCACCTCATCTGTTAATTTGAACCCATGATATCCGCATCTTCTTTTCTAGGGCCCTTATGAGGTTCATTTGACATGTATGCAGGCTCATTGTAAATGGTGCAATTCTAGAAATATAAGCAGGCATTATTATACTCTTATAGGTTTTTGCTAGTTATTGGCTGATTGACTTTTTCTAACATTGTTATTCCTGTATAACTGAACTCCAGAATTCCAAACCATATTAAATTTCAGGGAGAAAACTCACTTCTTCACTTGCTATTATGGTGATCATTATTCATAATTAGGCAGAATTTTGCTGGTTAAGATACCAGCAAATTTTAGGGGGGCCTAGAAGGATCCTTCTCTGTGCTCCATTCCCAGACATATTTGTGATAAACTTGCTAACACTGTAAAGTTTTGAAATTAGGAATTCACTTCACTGTTACTCTTTAAATGGAATTACATTTTAAGTTCTGTCATTTATATATACCTTATTAGGAATCGAGTTAATCTAATTATTTTATGTTTTTAATAGGGGAAATGAAATGTGACATAAGCTAATGGGAGTGAGGACCAAACACTCAGAGAAATAAGAGCAGAAAGAGAACACAATGAGTATGCAGATGTTGGAATTTTTCTTTTTGTGGGTGGTAGACTATGTGCACTGTGTCTAATAATTTATATTGCTTTAGTTTCAAAGTGACAAGAAATCATACAAAGTTATCTAGAAGGAAACCTTCTCTACATCAGTATGTGGTGTGGAAGAAGAAGAGAAACGGGTCTTACCCAACAGGTCTTGTGTCTTCAATGGCTCTGTCCACTGGGATCAAATCGCTGAGGTAGACATTGAAGTTTCCTTCTTTCCATCTTCTTTCTGCCTCCTTCTCCTTTCCATGGGGAACAACTATAGGACGTCCAAACTGACCTGGAGCTTCAGGGTCCCTTGGAGATAGTGTCATATCAATGCTTAATACCTGGTGCATTTCGTGGCCTTCAGGGAGAAGGGCTTTTGCATGCCTTTGGTTGAGTTCTTTATGCTGGACCTTGGCAGTTAAACTGATTCTTGCTGGCTTTGGTCCCCCAGCTAAGACTTGATGGGTTTGAGATGCTGTTGCTCTCTGTAGAGCAAGTGCAGAGAAAGATGCCTCAGTTCTATTCCTGGAAGTGTGTTTCCCTTGGCTTTCATCCAATACTAAAGGAAATGTAGTTTTGGTTTTAGGACTGGGGACCTGTTTGGTGTCTGTCTTTAGCTCCCCCTCCTTGGTTATAATCACAACATGGCTTTCAGAGAAATTGAATTTTTTCCCACCAGCCACTTTGGCTCCATCATTCTTTGGCATGCCTTCCAACAGTGTCTCATTAATAGATTGCTTCTTTAAGTGATTTGAATTGGCAATGAACTTGGAAAAGGGACGGTTGGCTTTGTGATTATATGCATTTAGTTCTTTGCTCTGAGACTCAGTTTTATTTAAGGCTATGGCTTCCCTAGATTTTGGCACTGGTGGGCCAGCAGTGTATATCCCCTCATTTGCTACTGCCTGTGATTGCTGCTTTGATCTGTCACTATTAAGCCTGATGGTCACATTCAGATTCCTTTCAGCTGCTTGTTTGGATGTGTCATTGCTGTGACTATGTCTCTCCTGGACCTCCTGGTTTATACCAATGGGTCCTGTATATACAGGTATTTGAGGCAATGATGTTCCTCTTGCTGCTGTGAATGTGGTTTCCCGAGCTCCCTGAACTGTCGTTTGCCTTGATGTCACAGAACGAGAGTAGGCTTCAGGTTTGATGTCACGTTCCTCTGTCACCAGCTTGGTAAAAGTCATAAGGAGGGTCTGTAGATGTACAGGAGGCCATAGAGGTGAAATCTTGACACTTCCTGGAGCATTCTGCATGTTTCTTTCCTTCTGGCCTTGGTCCAAATCATCTTCAATCTTGAGAACATGCTCCTCAGTTTTTCTAAAGTTCTCTTTGCCCCATATGCCCTTCCCATGTCCCCTTAGTGGCCTCTTCATCTCTTTTATGCTGCTGTAAAGGATCTTCATTTGGCCTGGCTGAACCCTGAACCCTATCCTCTCCTTTTTGATATTGTCTTCCTTCAGGACCCCAGTGTTGATCTCACTGAATGAGAGGCGGAGAGCTGCCATGTCAAAGAGCAGCCAGATGACAGAAGCTACAAATATAAATGCCAGGACTCGCCCACTTCCTCGGAAAAACTTTCGGATCTTGTTCATGGTATAAAAGCGTCCCTTGCAGCCTGCCCTCCCTTTGAGCCTGCTTACCTTGGGTGGAGAGGGAGCTGAAGTAGCAGCAGCAGCAGCAGCAGCAGCAACGCCAACAGCAGCAGCAGCAGAATTGCCAGAAAGTGCCCCCCTCCCCTGAACACAGCAGGAAATAGCAGTCCAAGGGGAAAGCTCAGCTCCTACTGCTTGTCAGTCTCTGCCAGCGTGGCATTTCACAGCAGAGCATCTGTGCCTGCTAGGCTGGCCCCTGGCTAAACCCTGATAAACACTGTCCTTAGGTCACTCTGGGAACAGTCGATTCCAGCTGCCAGATAGTTCAACATATCACTTGTTTTGTCTCTGGGAGCCCATATCCACCTTCCTACAAGCCCAAGAAAAGGTGGGGGCCGGGCTGGAGCTGCTGCTTCTCTCCTCCCCGTTTTCAGCCTGCATGCTGTAACTCAACACCACTTCTCATAAGGAAAACATTTCAAGCCATTACCCAGAAAACTTCATTCAGCTCTCACCTTCTGTGTTATGTGAGAGTGTGTATGTTTTCAGGGCAATTAAAGGGAATGAAAGCTATCTCACTTGGAGGGCATGTGTTCCTGGTTTGTAACCCCACCTAACCCATTCCTGCTTGTTAACCCTGTTGTACCCAGGTCTTTCAATGATCTGCCTGAGCAATTAATCACTGGCCTTAACGTTTCAGCTTTAAGAGATAGCAGCTGAAAGAAGGAGCCCAACATAACCTCAAAACCAGAGGCGGTGTGTAATGAAGCCTTCCTTGCAGGGTTATCAAAATGTCTTTTTGTAAGTAAGCTCTTTATTTTAAACTAGTCCATCTATTTTTATTATTTGATTTAATAGATATAAATGCAACTTGTCATATTGGTATAAAAGTTTCTAAAAACTCACTCTCAGTTTCTGTACCTATCTCATCACAGACCATAGCAGTTTGCTGATTGCACTGAAGTTGGACTAGACTTTGAGTGGTGCTTGTAGATGGGTATAAGAGTGGTCCCCACATAGGCTTTGCCTTAAAATCACTCTGAAGAAGTTTCCCCAATTTTTGATTAATTCATGTGGGGAGAGGGTATAGATGACAGTTCATCTGGTATTGTGTTTTTAAGAAGCTTCCCAGGTCTTTCTAATGTAAAGCCAAAGTTGAGAAACACTACTCTACCGTAAATGCCTCAGTGATATTTTCTGTTTTTTTGTTTGTTTTTGAATACTGCCTACAGCTTTTGTGAAATTCCTTCTCAGACAGAATAAAACTTTATAAAAGCTATATGTTCCCAGAACAACTAAATCAGAATCTGCATTTTAACATCACCTGTGATAAACATTGCCCATAAAGTGTAAGCGGCACTGCCCTGGGCACTACTTTCTGAGGAGCTCTGGCTTTCTAAAAAAGATTTTATTTATTTATTTATTTATTTTTAGAGAGGAAAAGGGAAGGAGAACAAGAAAGACAAGGAGAGAAACGTCAATGTGTGGTTGCCTCTTACGTGTTCCCTACTGAGAACCTGGCCTGCAACCCAGGCATGTGCCCTGATTGAGACTTGAACCAGTGACCCTTTGGTTCACAGGCCAGCACTCAATCCCCTGAGTCACACCAGCGAGGGTGGAGCTCTGACTTATTACTTAATGTTAGGAGGGGTGTAGTGTCACCGACTTGAGACTATCTCAGGCTCCCAAAAACTTGGGAAGGGAAGAAGGAAAGATTCTGAATTCTTTATACTTATGCCATTGCCTTGCATTTGGCTTTTAAGTTTATACTTGGCCTCAAGGGAGGGAACTCTGATAAATGTAGCTATGGTAACATGTTTCTTGCATCCCTGATTCTCCCCTTTATTCAGTGACTACTCACTTTGGTTTAGAATACTTACATAGAGGTTAGCATTGGTAGCTTCACCATTTCCTTCATGCACTTTGTCTTGCTCCATTTACATTTCCAATGTTCTTTGAGTGTTTTCTGTGACTCAGGCCCTATATTTGGTGTTGAGGGGTATTGAATAAAAAGACTTGGTTCTTGTCTTTGAGATTTCACAGTCAGGTAATTAGATACAAAGAGGTAGGTACATATATAATTCACAGCAAGTAATATGAGAAAATAATATCCCAGATTCTACGGGGATGTAGTTTAGTTTTAGAATGCATGGATGACTTTTGAAGAAGATATCCTAGACTTTAGGGATGAATAAGAACATAATGATCTCTGCTTATACTGTGGTCCAAGAAAATAAATATTAATTGGATGGTGAAAGGTAGATAAATTAGCCAAAGCATAGAAGTGAAGAGAGAGTATAGTATCTTACGGGAAGCACAAGTTTCAGAGAACCAGCCCGATTGGAAATGTAGGCCTTGCTGTTAACTCATGGGCATGTGTGTGCACACATCCAGAACACTTTGTTAAGCTGTTTCCATTAAGTATCTCAGTCTTCAAAAAGTGAGGAAGATACACTTATAACTGTACAGTGGCACCTGGGTACTTGTCAGCTTCAGAACTCAACAAACATGGTATTCGTCACATTTTGACAAAAAAAAAAAATTTCAGGACTCGTTGCTTGCTCACCACTCATTGCACCTGCTGGAACTTGTATAAGCCATGATTCAGCCCTACAAGAGAAAATGATTCATCGATCATCACTCACTCTCCATGCATCAGAACAAATTAATGATGAATACTGAGGAGGTATCACTGAACTTGTAATCAATGAAACAAAATCTGAGGGAGGTGAAGCAACTTGTGGAAGAGATTAGAGGAACTGGATCTCAAATAAATGACTGCATGATGCTTAAATATCACACAGTACTGCTTTTTTAGCTCTATGACTTTGCAAGTTGGTTAATTATATGTGTTTTCTTAGCAACGAAAAAGAAAATAATTTCTGCTTTTCAGGTTAATGTGAAGATTACAGAACATGATTTAAAGTTCTCGTTATACATAATGCACTCTATGAATGATACTTACTGCCATTAATACTGCTGCTTTGTTGTGATTGGAATGCGGGGTACGGTGGAATAGAGTATACCAGCTCATTCCAAAACTCAAATAGAAGGCTGATAACTGACATGATTTTGGCAATGGGTCAGGAAGTACATCTATATATTTTATTTTATTTTATTTTACTTTATTTTTTGCTGTTCCTATTTTATTTTATTATGGCTTTAATCAATGAACAGTTATTCACAGAGAGCTAACTACATGACCAAAACATGAAATAGTTGACATCATTTTTGCTCTTAATAATCTTAAAACTCACTGAATAGAATACCTTTAATACAAAACATAGCACAACTATTAAGGATCCATGTTCTAAAATAAAGTGAGATTTTTCAGTATCAGGAATAAGTGATTTGCATTATAATATTGTTTTAAATTTGGAAATAGAGTGTTTGAAAATATTTTACTAAAAAAGATGTGTCTTGTCCAACCATGTATCCAGCACAAATGGCAGCTGAAATTACTCAAACTCCTGTGAGAATAGTTAACACTAGTTGCATCCTTATTACACTTGACAGCTTTAAAATACTGATTGGAAAATATTCTGAGTTTTCTATATTCATTTTATCTAAAAACAATGATCTCTCTCTCTCTGTCTCTCATCTCTGATCCATCCTTAATAATAAAAACATAAGTTACTTGCAACAGAAGAGGAAAAATGTTAAGAAAAATAAAGGAGAGTTTTGACTTTAATTTGGGGAAAGTTACTTATTACCTCTGGCTTAGTCTTCAGTTTTAGTAGACATAGAATTCAGAATAAGACATAAAAGTACATAAGAGAGGAAAGAAGCATTGTCTAAGCCCCCCGTGAAAGGAGAAGTGGATCAATAGATAGTCAGACCTAGTAAAGTACTGACTTGGTTCCTCAAAAGTTGCTTTCCTAACCTCTTCTTCCCCAGTGAGTGCCCAGCAGATAAATATCTCTGTTCTTTCTCCTCTCTTGTCTGGACATATATGATGTTCAGCCCATTGACAAAGTATGGATAAAAAAGAGTAGAAAAAAATAAATTAAGAAATTTTACCTTTGCCCTGGCTGGTGTTACTCAGCGGATTGAGTCCAGGCCTGCAATCCAAAGGGTTGCCTGTTTGATTTCCAGTCAGGGCACATGCCTGGCTTGTAAGCCAGGTCCCCAGTGGGGGGTGTGCAAGAAGCAACCACACACTAATGTTTCTTTCCCTCTCTCCATTACTTCCTCTCTCTATAAATAAATAAATACAATCCTTTAAAAAAAATAACAACAGCCAACCCAACAACAGCCATCCTGTGTGAATGAGGCAAAATTATACCTATTTTTGTCAGATTGTCAAAAAATATATTTTTGGTATGTTGCAGAATTATAGTAATTAGTTTATGTATACCATGAGATAAAGAAAGGTTCAAAGGATAATCATATTATTAACAACCATTTATTGATAATTTACTGAGTGCCTGCCACTAGATTCTTCCAGACTAGATAGATCATGAACTGTTTAGCAGGAGAGACCTGTATAGAGTAGGATCTGTACCCTTGTTCTACTTTCACTGCACATATCTCCGAATCATCCTCATTAGTAATCACTAGGAGTTCAATAAACATGTTTTTATTCCTATTTTTAAATTTCACCACTGGGAATAGAGAATCTCAGAAGAATTGGTTCCAGTTCTTTGACTTTGCATCAGAAGTTATACTCTCAGGGTATATATGAAGGTCTCTTGACTATGTGAGTGTAGTGTAAGTGTTAACTAATGGCTATTGTCTTTTACGATATTTACTCAATAGTTTACCCTAATTATAAAGGATATAAAGAAAACTATAGGTGAACATATATTTTAAGAGAATAATGGTAATCTATAGATGCATCACTGACTTGGAATTTAGGTTTAAATTTGGGGATTCCAGTTAAAGACTGTATGAGATGAGCATATTTGAATGAGAAAACTGAGTAAATATTAAATATCATTTACTTTCTTATTTTAACCTGGTCATTTTTTCCTTTAAAATTTTTTTTCAGAAGAAGACAAATTATACTCAATAGGATAACACTATCCTGTGGACAAAATCCACACATGCACCAAAAAATACTAAAATAGAAATTTAAAGATTAGAGTTATTGCAAAATTCATGGCTAGTATAAAATACAAACAAGTAGGTCAAGAATGGAGTCCCAGAATTTGTGCTTATACTCAGTTTCCTAATGAGGCTAATGGTGCTAGTCCCAGGACCACACTTTGAGAAACCTTGGCTTTTGCTGAGTGTAAGGAACCTGGAAGAGAAATGTTTGTGGAGGATGATAACAATTTTGATTGTAGTCATAATTGAGTTTGAATAGCCAACGATGTATTTGATTAGTGATATCCTTTTTTTTAAAAAAAATGGCTTAGATTTTAGAAAAGAACCCAGGGCCGAAAACCTTTGTGGAAATGTGAGCATGTATTTGATACTGCGTTAGGTTACTCAGACACCGCACAGACTACAAGGTGAGAAAATGGTGGGGAAACTGGTATAAAGAAGGTAGAAGAAGTATATAACAAGAAAGAGACTGAGAAAGAACAGTTAGAGAAAGCAAAGGCTGGTAAAGACTAATGCCATAAAATTCCAGAGAGGAGAAAATGGAAAATGCTCAACAGCATCAGATGTTTCTAAGAAGTTAAACAAAATATGTAAAAGTAGTCCTTTAGATTTGCCAGTTGAGTTTATTGATGGCTTTTATTTGTGTTTTTTTTTTTACCAAGGTGAAATTCATATAATACAAAATGAACTATTTTAAAGTGACCAATTCAGTGCCCTTTAATACATTCACAATTGTACAACCACCACTCTACTTCCCAAGATTTTTATCACCCCAAAAGAAACCCCCATAGTCATTAAACGGTCAGTCCCCATCCTCCCTTTTTCCCCATCCCTGGCAATCCAGCCTGCTTTGTGCCTCTGTTCTGTGTATTTAAACTTAAAAATATCATATGCCATGTGAAATTTTAAGTGTAGCTTCTTTCACATAGCATGTTTTCAAGTTCATTTACTTTGTAGCATGTATTAGCACTTCATTCCTTTTTATGGTTGAATAATATTCTATTGTATATTTATAGCACTTTTTTTTTTTTACCCATTCATCTATTGATGGACATTTGGGTATTTTCCACTTTTTGGCTATGGGGAATAAAGCTACTATGAATATGCATGTACATATATTTGAGTACCTGTTTTTAATTATTTTATGTATAAAATACATAAGGGTGAAATTGCTGGGTCATATGCTAATTCTGTTGAGAAACTGATGAATTATTTTCCACAGAGACTGAACCATTTTACATTCTTACTAGCAATGTATAGGGCTCCAATTTCTCCACATACTTGCCAACTCTTGTTATTTTTAATTTTAAAAATTATTATTATAGCCATGCTTGTGGGTGTGAAGTGATATCTCATTGAGGTTTTGAACAGGATTTCTGCAATGACTAATGATACCGAATATTTTTCATGTGTTTGTTGGTTGTGTGCATATCTTCTTTGAATAAATGTCCATTTGAGTTCTTTGCCCATTTACAAATTAGGTTGTCTTTTTGTTGTTGAGTTGTAGAAGTTTTTTTTGTGTCCTGGCTATTAAATTCTTGTCAAATATATGATTTGCACATATTTCTCCCATCATCTAGGTTGTCTTTATTTTTCACTTTCTCAAAATTGTTCTTTGATACATACAAGTTTTTAAATTAAAGAAATACAACTTTTCTATTTTTTTCTACTGTTGCCTGTGCTTTCGGTGTCATATTCAAGCATGCTTTGGTAATAAAAAGGTCATTAATATTTATTCCTATGTTTTTAAGAATTTTATGATTTTAGTACTTATATTAGGTCATGGATTCATTTTGTGTTAATTTGTATATGGTATTAAATGAGTCATTTAAAAAGAGTAGTGATGGTAAAAACAGGGAGAAACTGAAGAGAAGGAATATAAATTTTTTAAAAGAATTGTGCTCATCTTTACCACGTACATTACTTGTGTGTTTCCTTATTTAATGTCTGACCCCTCACTAGGTTGTAGGTTCCATAGAGGTAAAGACTGTATTTATTTTATTCATCATTATATCCTTAGAGCCTAGCATTCAATCAATATTACTTTTGTTCATGTTCTAGACACTGAGAACATACCAGTGATTAAAACAGAGAAGGTTTCATCCTCCTGTAGTTCACACTTTAGTGGGGGATACACAACTCATTAAACAGAAAATGGGATTTTAGGTAGTGATGAATGCTAGATAGAGAACGAAAGGGAATAGGGAGAGAAAAATGGGGGTACAGTCAGGGAAGCCTCTTTAAAGAGAAGCCATCTGAGCAGAAACCTAAATCAGGTGAGGGTGTGAGCCATGGGAAAATCTGGGACAAGAGATTCCAGATGGAGAAAACAGAAAGAGCCAAAACCTTGAAGTGGACATAAGTCCAGTGTTTTGGGGATTGGTTAGGAATGGGAGTGTAGCTGGGGCGGCATGAGTGACAATGAGAGTGAAAAGAGATGACTTTGCAGAAATAGACAGGGCCAGATTTCTTAGTTATTTTATTGTGTATATGATTATATTGGTTGAAAGTATGGGCTAACATTCATAGAATTACATATATTACCTCAAGTAGTCTTTTCTTAAAATCATCTTTGTGAAGCAGCTGCTAATATCCCCATTTTATATATAAGAAAATGAAGGTACAGTGACATTAAGAAACCAGCCAAAGGTCACACAACCAACCAGATAGTTTTATATCCCAGATGTGAACCAGGTCATCTGGATCCACTAAACCATTGTTTCATGATCTTTTTTTCATCATTGGACCCCACCCTGGGGGAAAATTAAATTAAAACTCTCTCTAAAGAGACAGGGATTAAATACTAAGACACATTATTTTGTCAAGTAGAGTTGAACTTTGGAGGACCAGAAGCCGTTGCAATATTTTAGAATTCCCCCAAGAACAAATTTTTGCCCCCTGAGGGCAACAGCACCTCATTAAGATGCATACACGACACTATAATACCTCTCACAAACACATAGTTTTATAGTAAAATTTTCTTATAAATAAATGAATGCTTTTTTATAAATAAAATTCTCTCTTATACATAAATACTTTTTGTATATTTTTCTTAAAATATGGAGAAATAAAAGGGATAAGTTGGTACCTTGATGAGCCTGCCTTTAAATGAGGATGGGCAAAACCTGAATGCTTTTGAAGACTAAGGCAAAGAGGTGATACTATTGAAGATTAAGAGTGAATACGACCTTATGAGATTAAAGTGAGGTCCCAGAAGAAACAGGAAACCAGTTTAAGAACACAGGCAAATTACTTAATTCATTTTAGATATGACTGGGAGCTCCTTTCATTCTGAAATTGTACCTGTTCCAGGGCAGATAAGGATGAGTGGAAATGAAAAGAAGGGAAGTTCGGGGAGTTTGTGGTCACTGTTTTAGATATGTACAAGGCAGACAGTGAGGAGGAGGGGGTGGGTGGGAAGTGGGTCGATGTACTTGGTAAAGATTGGAGTCAGTTGTTAGGAAGAGAAAGAAATGCTGCTAACTCAGAACAAGGGTATGGATTGTTAGGCAGTTTTGAGAATCGTGCTGACATTTAAACCAATGCCTCTAATCTTGGAAAAACACACTGAGTCACACTAGAACAGTGGGGATCTGGACAGTCCCACAGTATCCATGAGGCAGAGTGTTCAAGGATGATAGGGAAGTCGGTAGGAGTGATGATTTCTAATCCGCTTGGTAGGGAGCCGGATGTCACAGAAAACTTCATGAAGGAAGTGGAATGGTTGGATCTTGAAGCCTTGATAGAACTCTTACAGTTTAGCGTAGGAAGTAGGTACTAGGGTTTGCTTTATTATTATGTTTTTCTTGTTTTTGTTCATTCCTCTGTGTGTGTGTGTGTGTGTGTGTGTGTATAAATATTCTTCAATGACCACAGGTATGTCAGGGGCTTTGTCTTTTGAAAATCTATCACTAATCATATAAAAATCCTTCATTATGTCTTTTGGCAGAAACTGGATTAATTTTCAGCTGTTCTCTGACATCATTCACTTAAAAGTTCCAATGACTCATACGCAAGGCTTGGGTTGAAAAAAAAAAAAAAAAAAGACCCGGGCGAGTCTCTTTAGGGTATGGCCAGAGCCAAATTTTCAGGTGAAGTGGAAGGAGTGATTGGTGTCCAACCCTCTGTCCTGACCTCCCGGAAGCTCCACCTGCCTAATTTGAGCCACCTCCATGGTATCCCAGGGGCTACACCAATAATGCCCTCAGAATGTGTCCTGACTCCTCTTCCTCTTCTCATCTTTCCTACCCTGAAAACTGACTATTCTCTCTATAATCTCCATTTCAGCAAAGAGAATAGAAGCAAGAGGAGAAGAGTAGAAAAATAAGTGTTGTGGTGGGGCAGGGGCAGGGTTGGGGGGCAGACTGCAGGAGCTTTGGAGGGCATTCGAGGGTACTTTTCATGTGCTGTGAAGACGTAGGATGAAATGAAAGCCTTTCAAAAAGGACTAAATGCTGCTTCATGTCTCTTCCTACCACCACCACCTCAGTCTCTGCCCCTAAGGGGAAGATCAAAATAACTTTCTGTGGGGTGAAATGATGACAATGACCTTGGATCCAATTACGTTTTCATAACCTGGAAATAACCCTTGCTGAGGTACTTTTCAGGCTTGCTGAAGTACTGAACTGTGAAACTCACATTACAATGTGAGAAATGAAAGAGATTTGAACTCAGGGCCCTTTGGACATTTCACGCAATATCAAAGAAGGATTTTTATTTCTCCTCTCTGAAAATAGGATATGAAGCAGACAAGTGATAATCTAACAGAAATGGTGGAAGCAATACCTAATTGGAAATGAAACTAAAAGGGGAAAGGAAAAATGGGTTCAGATTAACGTCAGGCTTGCAGTTCTCAAGGGATCTGAATTTGTTTACATTATCACATATTTTCAGGATTATGGAATGATGTGAAGTGTCTAAGTGTTTTCCTTACCCCTGGGAGCTGAGGATTAAGTAACTTTTCAAGGCTGGGCACACAGCAGACAGAAGTATGCAAGGGTCCACTCATGGTTGAGCTGAGAAATGTAAATATAGCTTTAAAGTCCCCCACTTCCTTTCCAGAAGTATGAAATAATCCTGGAAATAGTTAAACTCTCTCCATGAATTTGGGCTGGATTGGAGCCATGCAAAGAAGGAGCATGTGAGAAAGAAGAAAAGATGAGCAATGTGTATATTTTACACGTGCACACATATGTGACTATATATTTATATGCAGACACACAAGCTGCATGTGTGGTTTATGTTTGTATGTACATGTAGATATTTATACAAATATGTATGCATAGGGTTCACAGAGCACACCCAATCAAACACACACCAGATGTGCTGATTTTGAGGTCTGTAAGAAAGAGAGAGAGAGATGAAATGGCTTTTGAGGACATTGGTCATACTACCAGATATGCTGCTTTTTGGAGGGCATATAATGTGCTTTGCACATGTTTATTTTGGGTAAGAGGAGACTCAGGGGCAACAAAATAACTGCTTCAAAATTTTGGATATCATGTGGAAAAAGGATGTAGCTCATTCCATATGGTTCCGGTGGGTAGAAGGAAGCCTGAGGCATAGCAGATTTCTGTTCTAAATGAGAACAACTTTCTAACAATTAGTACTATACAAAAGAGACGTATTCCTTCTAAAAGTAGATAATGATCCGCCTGCTCTTGGAAATGACATGTGGCAGAGGCTGCATGGCCATCTGTCACGAAAGTTGCAGGGGGCATTTTTCCACTTGGTGGGGTCTGGACTACAGTTGGTTGTTGTGCCGTCTCCGTTCTAAAATTCAATGGTTGTCTCAAATACAAAAGCACATTTTGAGGAAAGTCAAGTCATTTAATGGTTTTGGTTCTCTGACTGCTTTTATTTTATTCAGTGACTTATGAGCAGCTAACTCCTATCTCAATAGATTCTAGAGATAGCAATTTTTCTGTCTTTTATTTGATTTCTGTTCTCCCCACTTCTTTTCCTCACCTTTAATTTTTATGTTTTTTGTTCTTTTTTCCTTGTTTTTTTTTTTTTCTTTATTTTTCCTGTGCCCTACAGACATAAGGGATGGAATGAAGGCAATGTTCACTGAGAAAGTAAGACTAGGAAGAAAAGTATTTGAGTTGGTTAACTTTTATTTTCACTTCAAATCCTGGCTGTGAATATATGTGTGTACACATGACCGTGCATGTTTGTGTGTGGATGTAGACCCTCAATGAGTTGTGGTATTGCCTGGAAAATAAGGCTTGTAGCATTTTTAACCGAGACAGTTCATTTCTGAAAGTAAATGTTTGTAAGAGTTGGGGGTTGGGAACTTTTGGTTGTCACAATGCCTGGGGACTGCTACTGGCATTTAAGGGGAGAAAGGAAGGAATGCTCAGTGCTCTGCAAGCTTTGGGACAGTCCCATCCAAACAAGTATTATGCCACCCAAATGACAACACAGTGGCACTGAGGACTACTAGATAAAGGCTTTGGAGATAGATTATCTGGGTTTGAATGTGGTTCTGCCAATTTTAGCTCTGCGATCTTGGACAGGTACTTTAATCTCTCTGGGCTTTTGTTTTCTTATCTGTAATATGGAGGTAATAAGAGCACCTACTTAACAGTATTGTTGGGAAGATTAAATAAATTAACAAAATAAGTGCTTAGAGGAGCACAGGTAATAAAACACACTCAAAAAGCATCAGCAACAATTTTTACTTTTTGTAGTGGGTATTTGGATTCACTTACATATTGAGTATATGAGAGTTTCTTCTATTGTATACACTTCAACCAGTTTTAGGGAATCAGAAGCCAACGAACCAACATGTAAAAACTGTGGTCCGTGACCCCTTGCAGTTATGAAGCTGCTTCGATATCACCATGGACATAAGTGTGCAATAACCCTTGATGAGATAAAATTAGTCTGCCATTCCTTCTCCTCTCACGTATATGTACCCAACTATTTCCCTAGCACACACACGATTCCAATTAATAAAATATGCACTCATTTAAAGACCCAGGGTTTTTTTCTAGTATGTATTTGTTCAATAAGTGGATATAAAAATGCATTTACAATATGTAAAGACTATGCAATTTTAAAGAGTGTTTTTTCTTTAATTTATTATGCTTAAGAAGTGTGTGATTCATACTACAGAACATTCCTAATCATGCAATAATAATGAAGATTATTTTATCCTTTTAAAGATTGACTCAGATGGCATTTCAAGATTTGTTACTTTTCAAGGTCACATTCATGGACTCTAACAATAATTCTGTTACAGTTCTAGAGGACACATTTGATTAAGTGGAATCTGTTAAAACGATGTAATACCATAGAAATTGCTTTTAGAAAAAAAATCCCTTACATTTCATTTATCTTTCACTTTTAATCTATTTTATGAAAATAGAGTCAAGATTCTTCATAATGGTATGTACTTTGGTATGATAAACAAATACTTCCACTTGACTTTGTCCTATCTGGTTAAGTAATTTCCCTATACTTTTTTGACCAGCTCATTTGGAGAGAAACACAAATATGTGTGACAGTATGTGGATTGAACCACATGATTCCTCCATGATATGAGTATTGTATTTTTTATGAATATACAATGAGAGGTGTTAAACCTTTTCCTGCCTTTCCTGAATGTACTTTTTGATCTCCCTCTGATGCAGGTGACCTGCATATACTGGATGCCCCAAATTCCATGGAGAGAATGGAGACATTTTACAGTTTATTAAAATATGCATGCTTACCTATTTTCATTATTTATTATGAGGATTAAATGACTTCTTACAGGTCAAGTGCTTAGAAAAGCACAGACAAGTTAAACACATTCAGTAAGTGTCAGCTACAATTTTGATTTTTCTGAAATAGCTGGGAATAGGCTATTTGAGTTCATCTTATATGTTGAATATATATGAAAATTCCTGTAGCTTTAGCCAGTTTTTAGCAAACTGGAACACGATGAACCAGGACTCAACAAATTCTATGGCAAGGATAGAGGTGTTTTATACTTTATTAAAATAAGAGGACTCCACGTACCACTCTAAGGCAAGACCTTGAAGGTGGGGGAGGCTGTGCATGTGTGGGGCCAAGAGTCAATATATGGGAACTCTGCACTTTCTGCTCGATTTTACTGTGAAAATAAAACTTCTTTTAAAAAAAGTCTATTAAGCACTCAAAATACTATTGAGATCAGTATTTGAATTATAAAACAAACAGCAGTAATGTTTGAATAATTAGGCATTTTAGTACCAAAAATTTAAATTACTTCTTTCCTCTCATGTATACTTGAACCCCCAACTCTACTGAGGGGTTAAAAGAATTTGACATCACGAGGAATTGCGCTTACCGATTTGTGTTTGCCTGCCTCTGAGGAAGCTCAGTCTAGAGAGGAAACCCAATAAGCAGGCATCTTTGTGGCTGCATGCCTGGCCTGCTCAGGGTACTGCTGGTTGGTCTGAAGTGCTCGTGGTCCACTGGTTTACATAGCTGTGATCTGGGTATCATTTTCATTGTTTTCTTTCATCTTTACAATTCCGTTTGTGCTT
Organism: Anoura caudifer; assembly: GCA_004027475.1. NCBI lineage: Eukaryota > Metazoa > Chordata > Mammalia > Chiroptera > Phyllostomidae > Anoura > Anoura caudifer. Next base: position 822,747 of record PVKU01000013.1, on the reverse strand, counting down.
TTGCTCATTAAAGGTTTGATTACATTCAAAATATGACTACTCACCCATTATTCATTTTTTTCTAGTGAGGAAACAGAAACATTAAATAGAAAACTTCATGCACAAAAATAAGTTCTCTGTAGGAAGACAGGCTGGTATAGTGAAGAGCAGACAGACTTTGAGGTCACCAACTCTCAAAGTCATATTTCAGCACTGCCATTTTCTAGTGATGGAACTTTAGCACCCCAGTATCCTCAATGATCTTCAGTTTCCCCATGGGAAAGTTGTGAATTTTAAAGCCTCTTTGTTGGAGTTGTGAGAATTGGAGGAGGAAGGTAAAAAGGTAAGCAGAATTACATAGGAATGCAGACTGGTGCAGCCACTGTGGAAAACAGTATGGAATTTCCTCAGAAAACTAAAAATGGAACTGCCTTTTGACCCAGCAATTCCAATGCTGGGTTTAAACCCTAAGAATTCTGAAACATCAGTTCAAAAGAACCTATGCACCCCAATGTCCATAGCAAAACAATTTACAATAGCCAAGTGCTGGAAGCAACTTAAGTGCTCATCAGTAAATGAGTGGATCAAAAAACTGGTACATTTACATGATAGAATACTATGCAGCAGAAAGAAGAAGGAACTCCTGACCTTTGTGACAGCATGGAAGGAACTGGAAAGCACTATGCTAAGTGAAACACACGAGGTGGTGAAAGAGAAATACCACATGATCTCACCTATAAGTGGAACCTAATCAACAAAACAAACAAGCAGGCAAAATACAACCAGAGACATTGAAATAAAGAACAATCTTCATGGTAACCAGAGACAGTAACCAGAGAGGAGTGGGGAGGGTCATAATAGGGATAATGGGGGGGCATTAAGGAACATGCATGAAGGACACATGGACAAAGTCAAAAGGGGTGGATTCAAGGGTGGGAAGTGGGGATGAGTGGGGTGGGGGGCATGGTGGGGTGAAAATGGAGACAATTGTACTTGAACAACAATGTAAATAAATTAATAAATACTTAGAAATAAAAGGTAAGCAGAATTATGAGGAGAGTAAAAACACCTACCTCTGTGTCTGGCACAGAGTAGATGCTCACTAAATGCCAAGGTATCAATTAATGGCAATTGTTATTGTTATCATTATGGTAGAATTTTTTTTATAAAGTTCTTTTTTTACATTTTATTTATTTATCTTTAGAGGGGAAGGGAAGGAGAGAGGGAGAGAGGGAGAGAAATATTAATGTATGGTTGCCTCTCGCATGTCCCTTGCTGGGAACTGGCCTGCAACACAGGCATGTGCCCTGATTGGGAATTGAACCACCATCCTTTGGTTCACAAGCCCGTGCTCAATCCACTGAGCTACATCAGCCAGGGCCGTTATGGTAGAATTTTTGATAAATGAGTTTTGTTAAAGTATTGTCACTTGTTTTCAATTGTGACACTATAGAGTGGTGCCTTAATAGCAACAACAACAACAAAGGATTGGAGACTAAGCTCAACAATTGGCTATGTAAAAACACAGAAGTCTATAGTCCCCAGACAATATTACCCAAAGACTGTAGGGACAAGATACAAGAACTACCCCACGTGACCAAATGCACAAATAACTCCTTAGCATTCATGAGATTAGAGTGTGCTTGAAAATCTCCAAGAAATAATCCATATTGGACTATGATTTGATGTGGGTAATCAAAGATCCAATTTATAATCAGTAGGAGCTGACTAAAGTACAATAAGAATAAATGATAAACCAGGACATTATAAATTTATTTATCACCTATTCATTCTACAGTGTTATGTGATAGGTTGTGTGTTATGTGCTGGAAGTGAAGGTACAGAAATTTATAAGATGTCATCATTAAAGTCAAGTTTCTTAGGCTAATAAGCTAGGATCTATACAGATAAATGAAAATGTTATAGAGATTTTTATGCCACAGTTGGTACACAGAAGCATAGTTGGTTAACTTGGAACCATCAGGGTAAATAATTATAGGGATGAGGAATAAAGACTGAATAAGAACTGTCGAGAAAGACAAAAGGCATGGATAATTCCAGTTAGAAGGAATTAGAAGGGACAGTGTGTGCAAAAACAAAGTGATGTAAGCAGCATGCGACACAGGTGGTTGATCAGGGAAAAGGCAGAAAATAAGCCAGGAGGTGGAAGCAGGGACCATGATGGCATTGTTTATGTGCTACACTAAGATGCAAAAGAAAAGACCCAACAAGCAACAGTAGTAGGAAGGAGTTTCTTAGTTGCCACTGTTGGTCAGCGAGCTAAACTTTTCAGGACCCCACATCATCTGGGTTTTTATTACAGGTTTTCTCTCAGTTTCTTTTTCCCTGCCCTGACTCTGCTCCCCAAGGGAATCACATATCTTGTGGTCACACTGATCACCAATGCTACAGAGCATTTTTGTGCCTTATGGGGAAGACATAAGAGTTCTTAGGAGTGGAGTTTTTGGTAGAAGAACAAAAACCATGGTAATATGGTAAGAAAATCTGTTGGTACAAGAAACAGGCCCTGTTGTATAAAATGATCCTGGTATCTCTTCACCCACCAATCCATATCCCTGTTTTACTAGTTAGCTCAATTCTCCCGATTGTTGAATTCATTTCAGGATTTAAGAGACTGCCAGATGTTTTAAAACTCTCCCTCTGTGATTTCTCATTTGAGACTGTTCTTGTAGATCGGGTCCCGCATAATGGATTTCCCCAATCTCTCTCAATTTTCTAAGTCTCCTTTCAAGCAAAATCATCCGGCATACCTAGTGACTAGTTAGATCATCTGACCAACTAATTTATTCTCCAGTAGTAATGGCTTATCATGGTTCAATATTTTACTTTACCAAAGAAGAGTATGCTTAATGTCTTCACCATGATGTTCCCATTGCCTCACCTTTCTTGCCTACACCCAATTTAGGCTCTTTGGCAATACTTCATGAATCAGAAATCAGTTTTTCATAAAACTTGTTTTTAATAATTTCCCATATAACCCTTTTCCCCACCCACATCTGTTACATAGCCTCCCCCATTATCAACAACCCCCACAAGAGTAACACATTAGTTATAGTCAATGAACCTGCATTGACAACTTGTAATTGACCAGAGTCCATAGTTTACATTACAGTTTACCTTTGGTGTTGTGTATTCTATGAGTTTGGACAGATGCATAATGACATGTATCTATTACTGTGGTATCATATAGAATTGTAATATTATAAAATCATACTTTCACTGCCCTAAAAGTCCTCTTTCCTCTGTTTATTCATCCTTCCTCCCACCCATCCCCTTATAGCCACAGATCTTTTTATTGCCACCATAGTTTTGCCTTTCCCAGAATGTCATATAGTTTGAATAATACATTAGATAGACTTTTCAGATTGGCTTATTTCACTTAGTAATATGCATACAAGTTTCTTCCATGTCTTTTCATGGCTTGATAGCTCATTTTTATTCTTGAGCATTATTCCATTGTCTGGATGTACCACTGTTTATCTATTCATGCACTGAAGAACAACTTAGTTACTTCTGAGTTTTGGCAATTATAAATAAAGCTGCTATAAAAATCTGGGTGCAAAACTCAACATCAAAAAAAAACAATTGAAAAACAGGCAAAGGACCTAAATAGACACTTCTCCAAAGAGGACATACAGATGACCAACAGACACATGAAGAAATGCTCAATATCACTAATCATCAGTAAAACACAAATTAAAACCACAATGAGATATCATCTCACACATGTCAGAATGGCTATCATCAATAAATCAACACACAACTAGTTCTGGCAAGGATGTGGAGAAAGGGGAACCTTTTTGCATTGTTGGTGGGAATGCAGACTGGTGCAGCCACTGTGGAAAGCAGTATGGAGATACCTCTCAAAATTAAAAATGGATCTGCCTTTTGACCCAGTGACCCCACTTTTGGGAACATATCTGAAGGAACCCAAAACACTAATTTGAAAGAACATAAGCACCCCTATGTTCATTGCAGCATTGTTAACAATCACCAAGATATGGAAGCAGCCCAAGTGTCCATCAGTAGATGAGTAGATAAGATAACTATGTGACATTTAGACAATAGAATACTACTCAGCCATAAAAAATAATAAAGTCTTACCCTTTGTGACAGCATGGATGGACCTGGAGAAAATTATGCTCAGTGAAATAAGTCTGTCAGAGAAAGACAAATACCATCTAACTTCATTCATATGTGGAATCTAATGAACAAACAGAACTAACAAGAAAAATAGAGACAGATGCATAGATAGAGAGCAGGATGAGAGCTAAGGAGGGGAGGGACTGAGAAAAAAAGGAAAAAGGACTCATGGACATGGACAACAATGTAGTGATTGAGTGGGGAGGTGATTATAAGGGGACCAAGTGGTAATGGAAAAAATACAATAAATAATGCAAACAAAATCTGTGTGAAGGTTTTTTGTATGTTGATGTAAATATTTTCCAAACTTTTTCTATTTTTTGAAGCAAGCCCATGTAAGTAAATAAAGAATGAGTAAAACCATATCTTTACTATCAAAGGATTCTTTAATGTTAAAAGTTGAGATGGGTTTCCATAAGTGGAATGACATCATAGAAGGCTGACTTGGGTGATACTTGTGTAGAGGGGTCTTTGGTCTCTCAAATCACTTGGTCCTAGGAGGTCACAATTTTGCTATATTGAGGGTTTTTTTTTTTTTTTTTGCTAAAATTCAGTGATTCTCACACTTTTCAATCTCAGAGCTATAAACTTTAGTGTTCTATTTAAAGGAATTATAAGAGCCACACTTACAATGGACAAATCAACAGTTCCTACTTCAGTTGGACAATATTTAACATGTCTTGAACAGCTACAATAATTAAAGAACTCTTGACTTTGTCATGATTCAACTCTTTTTCCTGTGAGATGGAACATTTACTGTCTCAAATATGATTTCACATATTGTCAGCAGGCAAAGTTCTTCAAGGAAATGCATTACATATTTCTGGAGAGCATCACTATTTTATTCTTTGAGAATGGTGGTCTTGGAGCTGTACAATAGTGCTGGTTTTTATGGTGGGTAATCACACAATGTTTGTGTAACTTTGGCCTGACTGTTGCTTTATTCTTCCTTGACCTGTTCTTTTGACTAACTCCTCATACATCCTGCTCATCTGACATGCCACAGTAACATTGTCCATATTAACTAGAATAAAATTAAATCTTTTTCTGGACTTAAGGTCAGTCTCTGCACTGAGTTCTAGAGGGTTGACTGAGATGGGTGGAGAGTGTTGTGACTATTTATCCTTGCATAATTTTGTCCTGATTACATGCTTTCACTTGTAGTAAAAGTACATTTTACATGTAGATTAAAAGTCCCCATATCACCTTTTAAATATTTTAAACAGAGTGACCCTACTTGTAGTCAGACAATTTATACACAGATATTTATACAAAGAACTTATCAGCATAGCCATCAAAGTTTATAAGCCCTTTAAATTGAAAGACTTAGTTTCTTTCTTTGTTCCCCTTGTATTGCATAAAATATTGGGTCACCATTTTGATTTCCTTCCAGTCATTAGCTGGAGGAGATTCCTAGTCACACAGAATCATTTGTCTTATTCTGCTATTATCACTACTTTGAAGAGTCTCTTAATACTTAAGTGAGGAATTCCTCGTCTTTGAGTGTTGAAAATATAGTCCTTCATGCTATTTTTGAAGTTGCAGAGGTATAGACTTAACAATAGACTTAACAATTTGTTCACACAAACATGACTATTTTCTCAAGGGAAAAAATGCTGTTCAAATAGACAGAAATATAGTTGTAGAGAAACTCAGTCTATTGTGCTTGCAGTTGGAAGCTAAAAGAAAATAATTTTGGCTTGGTTAATAGAAATAGTTTTAGAGGTCAGGCCAAGAGCACAAAGTTTAAAAGTATAGAAGGTTGTCTTGGGAATTTCTTATGAAAAATGCTAGATGACCTGCTATTCAACTGAGCTGTGTCAAATAACAGACTTGATTTTTTCAAAAAACTTCCCTCAGCTTCCTCCATCTCTTTTAAAATGATAATTTATTAAAATGAAAAAGACAGTGAATAATAACTAATTGCTATTGGAAATTTAATGCATAGATCTTTATAATTGTCATAAATGTGCATTTTTCTCTTTTTATTTTTAAAGTTTTATTTCATTTTAATATAAAAATAGAAGAGAAGAATTTGTAGCAGGAAACCATTTCATGATCCTCAAGTATCCGAAGAATCTTCTTTTTTTCATTTTGCATTTGTTCATCCATAGTATCCATGTACTTCATATGGTGCTAAATGCTTGGAATATCAAAATGGAATAAGTTTTTGTCCCAGCAATGCAAAAGTTCTTTAATAATGGCAAAAAGCAGATATATAAAAGTACCCAAGTAAATATTAATGAAACTGAGCATCCATGGAACTACTGAGAAAGGAGACGTGGACTGTGTCTGAATATCTAAGTTTACCTTTCTGCTTATTCTTTGACCAAGGGCTGCTTTATCATCTTCAATTGTGAATTGTCCACAGGCTTTTCCCATGAGTGCTGCCAGCACATCGTGAAACCTGGCTTCTAACACGTCATCCTCTATCATCTACCCATTGCACAAAGCTTAGCCAGATGTTAGCACATGGAATGCAGTGGTCTAGTTTTCATTCGCTTAACCAAGATCCAATTAAGCAAATAATGAGCTTACTGAATCTATGAATCAAATTAAAAAAAAGAAATATAGAATACTAGTGAAGAGTTAAAGGTCTGGGAAAAAATGTGTAAGTCTAAGAATCACTTTTTCAATACTTATGTCTCACTCATAGACCATGAACCTTGAGGTGAGATGAGTTGGTTTATCATTTGTCATAACCAAGAATTTTTGGTTTTTGTGAAGAAGAAATAAGATAATTATGTAAAAAAATATAGCACATTACTAGTCATATAGTAAGTGTTCAATAATTCTGGGCTTCTATGGTTTCCTGATTAGCATCATCATATTCCTGTTTCTGCTGCTAAAGGATGGCCCTTCTGCTCAGGGATAAAGTTGGGGGTTACTTAGGTGCTGTGATTTGAGGGACAGTGGAAAGAAACATGTCAAAAATATTCTCCCGCAAGTCTATAATATTTTGAAGTTGTAATAATGCTTGCATAAATAATTAACTCTAAATTAAAACTTTTCCCATATTCTTATCTATTAACATCCTTATATGCAGAGGCAAAAGAAGACTGGTTTGAGACACAGGGTTTTTCCTCCATCTTCCTCTGTCATAATTGACAAAAATTACTGAGAACTTGGTGGAGAGAATCCAAAAAGGCACTAAAGGCAGACTTCACCTATTTTAATTTTATGAAAAGATGAAATTTCTTTGCCTCTGCTTCTTCACTTTACAGGTATTAGATCTAACCCCCCCAAATCCAGGGTATCAACCAAAAAAATACTATTTAGACGGCTTTTCAGTTACCTATATGCATGTCTGCTCAAAGTTGGAGAAGAATGATTCAGCCTGTGGGAATGTATTGCCTCAGAATGCACTAATCCGTCTAGTATGTACTGTAGGCACTGGATAATGGTGAGTGAGATGTATCAATCCATCCTCCTATTGAGAACAGCTAGAAAATTTGGATATAAGATAAAAACAAAACATTCACTTGAATTCTTTAGAATTAACAGGACAGAGAGAAATCTGCAATCTCCTTGTCACCTGTAATGAATTCTATCAAACGGTTTGAAAAGAAATACACACATTTAGATCAATTCTACCAGATAATAAAGGAAGAACACTCATCAACTGCATTACATGGCAAGCATAACCTTACTACTAAAGCCTCATAAGGATACTCTGACTAAGAACATGCACAGGACAATCTTACTCGTGAACACAGATACAAAAACATTAAACAAAGTATTGCCAAACCCAATATAGCAATATCCAAAAAGGATACGTTATGACTAAGTTACATTTATTATAAGAATGCATAATTAGCTTACAATTAAAACAATCAGTGTATTTCACAAACAAAGGAGAACAATCATGCAGCCCATCTCAATAGCTGCAGAAAAAGTTTATGACAGAATTCAGGTCTGATCAGATATCTTAGCAAACTATGAAAACAAGGGGACTCTTAATTTGATAATGCATATCTATAAAGACTTCCAGAAATACCATCCTTAATGTGGAATGCTGAAAGTTTTCCTCTTGATTTGAGGAAAGGAAAAAAGTGACTAAATATTCACTTCTTTTCAAATTGTCTTGAAGAGCCTAACCAATGCTGTTGGTCAAGAAAAAGGAATGATGAGAATTGGGAAAGAAGAAATACAATGGCAATTATATTTCAGATGATATGATTGCATAAATAAAAACATCTGAGGCATCTATGTATAAATTATTAGAATTTGTAAGTTAATTTAGCAAAATTGCTGTGTAAGAGGTCAACAGAAAAAGTATCAATTGCATTCTTATATAGTATACACTGCAGAAACTAAATGGACTTCAAAGATAAGTATTAGCTAATCTACTTAGCCAAATACAAAATTTTAGACAATATCAGAAGTAGTAATCTGAATCTGTGGAAGGATTTTATTCCAAATGTCTTTAACATTCTCTTTTTTTTTTAAATGAGGGAGACCTCCCAAAACCCTGGAGTTATGTTCTGGAGGGCGGGCCCCTTGTAGTATAGGCTTCCCTAGCTAGGTAGCTAGGGAGTGTTCTAGGAACTCTTCTGTATCAGTGTATCAGCTGATGTTGTGAGAGGCTGTGTTTGGCTTCAGTGAATTTTTTGAACTCTTCCAACATCATGGCTCATTTCACGATGGGTGATTTATAAGTGCACTTGCCCACACTGCACTGAGTGGCCAGCAGTTTTTGACCAAAAAACGGCAGGAACCCCATGCCTTACCCTCCCTATTACCCAATCTGGCCCCTAGTGGCTTTTTTTTTGTTTCCCTGGATGATAAAAGTCCTCAAAGGGAAGAGTTTTGACAAGGTGGAAGAGATGAAACAAAACACAGCACAAGCACTAAAAGGCATCAAAATCGATGAATTCAAAACCTGTTTTGAGCAGTGGGAAAAAATCTTGGCAGGTGTATTGCATCAAATGAAAAGTAGTTTGAAGATGACTGAAGTTTAAACATGTAAGAATAAATACATAATTTTTAATAAATAAATTTTGTTTTTGAGGGGGGTCTCCCCTCATAATCTTTTTTGCAGCAGAATCCCACAGGAATGTGATAGTTAAAGAATAACTTCAAATTAAAAAAGTTACTTAAAGAAACAGCCAATTCTTTGATCTGGGCATATCAACATCTGTTAACTTCTTCCAAGATAGCAATGACTAGCAAAATCTCAAGGCCATCATCAATAGTTAAATGGGATTTTGTTTTGCTACATTTCCTTGCTGCCTTCTTCCCAAGCGCCAGCGTTTCTTCGTGATCAGCTTCTCTCTTTCCAAGCCCTTCCTGTGGTGAACCCAAATGTTGTTTATCAGGTGGGTGTAATTCAACCCACTAAAATGCATCCTTGCCAATGGGTTGCATGCTATATGCTCCAACCCCCTCTACCTAGTGGCTTGCGCATGTTGTTCTCAAATCTGCGTCATGAAGATCTGTAGGCAGATGTAGGTGGTACCAAACAGATGCAGATTTTTTTTTGAGCTTTTCCTTTGTCATTTTGCACAATAGTAGAAAAGCAATCATTCCTTAGTTACAAGGATTTAGACAGTTAACTGTTGGGCCTATTCCCTACCCTTGTCCTGCCCTATGTATTCTTCCAGATCTTAGCAGGGAAAAGAAAGCATATAAGCCTTGCGTTCTGCAGCTTATTTCAGTCCCCTCATGCTTTGTTGTGTTTCTATACCTGGACTGTACTTACGTATTACACACACCTAACTGGGAGCAAGGGCATGAGGTGACTGAATGGAATCTGGACCTATAAACATATCATTTACTTTCACTTTTATATTAACCAAAAATGTAATTGATATTATTTGCTTCTAACACTGAAACATTTAAAATTGACTTCTAATACTCAGAAAATACAAACATGTTTTAATTACTTAGCAATCCTTTGTAGATTTAGTAGACGTTTAAGAAATATGAGGAAAGAAAATGAGAATATTATGATAATACAGAATTTCTTTTTTAGGTACTCATTTTGTAATTTAAAGAGTTTTTTTTTAAGCACACACATCAATATTAACAAATGTATGGAATATCTTAGAAGTATCATAAGAAACTGGTAACAGTGGAAAACTTTGTAGACTTGGGCATAACAGCAGAGTCAGATATATTTTCACTACATCCCCTTCCACATCTTTTGAATTCAGCACCACGTTTAGTATCTATTTAAACACAAATGGTTTTTGAAAAACCACAATGATGGGAAACATGACAGACATTTAAACATTTCCATATTTAACTCTTTCCATATTCATTAATGAAGAATCTCTTTTAAGAAATATCCCCTCTCTTACCAGGAAGAAGAGCATGAAACTTTCTATGTTTGGGGTTTGGAAAAATCCTGGTTTAGTTCAATTCTAAGTTAAAAAAACCAACTCCACATATATGACCTATGTTATTTTCTCTGATTTTTTTCCAAACTGTTTAAGGTGAATTTCAAGGTCATTTGGAGACACTTTTCAGTTGGACATTTCAGATGTTGTTTTCAAAAGGTTATTCATGGTAGTTTAAATAAACTTAAAAGACTTTGAAAACAAGATGTGCCTTGTTACATCTAAGCAAGATCATTTTAGAAATCAAAATTGTGACATTTGAGAAAGATTTAAACTTGGCAGAATTGCATCTAGAAAAGGAACAGTAGATCTTGAAAGTATTGGAAGGCATGTGGTTTATAATGAAAGATTTCTCCACATTATCAAATCACTTGTTTAAATTCCAAATCTTTTCCCCTCTTGTAAATAATGTGCAGTTTCTTCTCTTCCTGTTTTCAGATTTGTAACTGAATAAGGTTTAGCTTCAGAAGTATTGCTTTTAATTTTTGTTTAAAAATATCAGCTTTGGAATGTCTTTTGAATTACACAGTGGATTCCCTGTATTAAATCAGGAGGGCTACTTTTAGAAAGGAGAGAGAGATTCACACTTAGTATTCTGATTGACCCGGATATAAATCCCAAGGTTCTCACTGTCTGTCTGTGGATGAGTAAGGATGGCTGGGTCCTTGACTTTTAGTTGTAATAGTCTGCTACTTGGGGAATGTTACCAAGCATACCATCTTATTTTCTAGGGGCCCTCCTCAATATCTATTTTCAAATGGCCAAGTTATTTTTTAAAATATCTTCACTTGTTAACATTAAATCAAGAACTTATTTGATTAAGTTAAAAATGACTTAGGACTTTCATACTCATGTTTCCCTCTTTCTTTTCACTGCATGGCCTTCTAAGCCATAACAGACATAGACTATTAATAGTACTAAATATACCAGGATTCTTTAACATGTGACTTTTGTATCATTTTAAGCATAAGCCTGCTTCCACAGAAAAAAATCATAGATTTTTTCAAGATTTATATTTTAGCATTAGTCATGATTTGCCATTTGATATTCATACTAAATATTGATATTTGGAGTATATAAACTCCTTTAGCAAATGGTCATCTGCCCCTTGTCCGAAACACATGATGGTTTTGTTGAGAGCCTGCCCCTATTCCCTGGCACAGCAGTGGGCTCTGTCTCACTTCCTTTATTTCCTGACCTAGGGCAACACCTCACTCAGCCCCTTCAACCCAGAAGGCAGCCATCTGGTATAGAATCCCACTGAGACTTGCTTTGAGCCCAGCTACTTCAAGTGATGACTGCTTGTCCAGGGAAACCTAGGTTTTCCAAGCCTACCAACTGCTGAAAGGACAGGTTGATCTCACAGCTGAGCTGTCTCCTCTGACAACACACCTATGTCCTTGCATTCAAAATCTACCGAGCTGGAGGCAGATGTCAATCTCTTTGTTCATCTGTGGTCCTGGTGTCCATGGGGATGGCATATAGTTTTAGTTCTGTCATAGGATTATTGAGGAATTGCAGGACTGTGATACCTGTGCCTTTCTTTTGGTAAGTAGGCACTCGATTTAAGTATGAATATTGCTTAAGATGAAAATCAGGATAACAATGACAGCTTTATTTTTTTAAGAGTAAAATTAATACAACACAGTTGATGAAACAATTTACTGATGAAGTGACTTTAATGAGTCCTAGGCTGGGTGGAATTATTCTACTCTGACTTGAAGAAGGCAATATTTCTCAGTTCTACTATCTCTTTTGGTTTTATGGGATTTTCAACCTGATTATTTTCATTAAGCAATGGAGTATCTATTGTAAAGTGAAAGATATTTATACAACAAAAATGGGTGTATTTAAAGGAAATGAGACTATTGTATAGCATCATTTTGAGCTTAAATTATAACAATTTTGAGCTTAAATTAGTATGGCTTCCAGTTCCTTTCCATCATTTTCCCAAGAATCTAATTCCAATTTTTTTAAGTTATTTTTAGTTTTCTTCTCTGGGTTATTTAAATTCTGTATTATTTCTACTTTTGTCACAAACTGAACTATATCAATATGCAGAATGGGGCAAAAGTAGATTTACAGTTGTGAGTATGCAAAACTGAGTTTATTCTTGCATTATTATTTATTAATTATATTATTTTTCATATGAACAACTGTAAACCTACTTTTGTCCTACTTTGTATACTTATCTTTATAAATGATAATATCAAGCAGACTTTTAAAGGTAATTTGTTCATTAGATGTTTGTTTAGGTGTTCTCGATAATATGTTTTTAAATTTTTTAGGCAGGAAAGGACAAAAATAATCTGAAAGTTTGGTGAGGAGAAGGAAAGTGTCAATGAACAACTGGTGAACTGGGTACAGACAATACTAGCTATATCTCTAGTCAGGTTGCTATGCAACTTAATGGTTTATACTTTGATTTTTACAATGCTAACCCAAACTCTTCATACTTTAAACTCCTCCAGGTGTAAATGAGATAGAATGCTCATTCATGGAACTGAACTAGAGATAACCCGAATGGTGGACTCCCAATGCTTAGCTTCTGCACTTGAACCCAATTGGTGCTCTCTCTCCTCTGTTAGAATGCATTGCTTCCAAAAATTCTCTTATGCCCTTCTTTTTAACAGATCTTTGGTCAGTCTACTCAGTCAGTCCTTCAATTGTGTCCAGTCTTGATGTACCTGAGTCAGAGAATGAGCATAGCTTAGTGTAGGATGCTGATAATACTCTAAATCTATCTATTTTATGATTCATTAAAATCACCAATTAACTTGTTACTGAGTTCACTTGGAAACTTGGCATAAGTTTTTAGTATCACCATTTCCAATATATTTTCTTATTCATGTAATTCACTATTAATCAGGAAAAACAGTTTGAAAATTCCTGGTTTAGATCTATGTTATCCAAACAAGTTAATGAAGGAATAATGTGTAGGGTCATCTATATATTTCACAGCTTTGTAAAGATGTCCTGAATATATCATGATATCCAAGATCCCCCTCCCCGTAACTACATTTTAATTGAAGATATGGAAGGAGAATGTACTGGTCACCATAGAAAAGAGTGCAATTTTAAATATGGATGAGCACATGTGCACAGCTGTGTATTTAAATGAGAGTGGTGGCTAAACAGTGGGTATTTAGTATTGATAAGATAAACGTTTAGCATTTAGTGTGTGTTTTATGAAAACAAATATTTAAAAGGTGTTAATGTGTTTTTCCTTATTGCTTTTATCTGAATAACCATGAAAGTAAAGCCCAAATCCTTGGCAAAGTCAAATGATATTTCACATTTTTTCATTTGGCTAAGGGTTGCTAGTTCCATCAAGGTATTGTAGAGGATTAAATTGGTTCAATACTACATTGTCCCCCAAGGCCATTCAAATTTTGGGTTTTCTGAGCATTGTTTTATTCAAGATATTTACAAATTAATCTCATAAAAATTAAGATCATGATATATGTGCATTTTTGTGCATATACCATTTTGAAATAGCACAAAATATGGGTTATAACACAGTTTGCTTCCTTGTGCATCCATGGTATGAAAAAGTCCAGTGAACTTCAGAATGTAAATGAAAATGAAACTAAGGCTCAGTAATTTGCAAAGAGGTTGTGTTTCATCAATATGTGTCTATACGCCGTCAGCATGTAAAAATAGATGGCAAATATGACCAAGAGTTTAAAATTATGAATTATACATAAAGTGTGTGCTAAATTAATTAAAGAATTAATTACAAAGCATAAGTTAAGAAGAAAACTTGTTGATGTTGGACAATATTGGATAATGGTAGTCATTTTCTACAATTGGTTAATATAATTTGACTCATAATGTTGTCCTTTGGTAAATCGTTACAACGCTGTGTGATATATGTAGCTTATTAACAGTTTCATTAATTGCTATTAGTGGAAAAGCTATGAAAGCCAGTACATGTAGGAACAAATGTGGAGGCAGATGGTTGAAATCAGTGAAACGTGAGCAGTTGCTGAACTAGTGTACTTAATTAGCTTTCTCCATTAGAATAGTTGAAATGAACTTGTCATATTGTCTTCTGAAAATTGAAATTCAGGGAACAATCATATTGTATTAAAAAATACACACATCACAAAACTGTGGGTCCTGACCCATGACCATTAGCTTGTTCTATACTGAGTCTGCTTAGAATGAGTGGGACCTTTTCCCATTAGGGAACACCACCTGCCCTGATGTCCTTTCACTTCCTGTAACAGGGACAACCGAGGGAGAAGAACAAGTGGAAGTTGGCTACTGACCACAAAAGTTTCTTGATGCTGTTACTTTTTGTGAATGATTCTCAGAGCAGGTGAAACAGACTTTTGAAATAATTGCATAAAACAGTTTCATATTCAGTGAGAGTCCAGAAAATTCTACCAAAAATTATAATAATGTTTATGCTCAGGTCATTTTTAGCTATATTCCTTAGAAGGAAAGAAGGGAAATCTTTTTTTTTTTACTTATCTCTGGTCAATTCTTATTGATTTGAATTTGGCACTAATAAAACAAGTAGTTAAAGATGGTAGAGATACTGACCAAAACATGGTTCGTATATTGGAAAAAATGATGGTATTCTGAATTTCTTAAGGGAGTTCCCTAAATTTTGGTTGAGCATTATACAGTTTATGTCTGCTGAGGTTTATATAATTTTGGAACACTTTATTACTCCTTCTGACAGCAATGTTTCACTTTTTTCTATATTTTAACACACATTTTTAAACTTTGTAGCAGAAGTGAATAAGTAGGCTATCAGTATATAAAAGGTTTCCATGATATAGTCTTTATCTATTTTTTAAGAGGTGGGGAAATAAATATTTATTGAACGCCTACTATGTGTTTGACCATATGCTAGGTCACATTAGAAGTGAGCTCTTGGTGATCCTGTGTTTACTGATATAAATCTGAATGACAACTATAAACAAGAATGATTCATTAATGACATAGTTACCCTTTCCCCTATTAGGATATACTGTGAGTTTCTTTCTGCAGTGTTAGCTTATGAATTATTTGATTTAGAAACTACAGAGCAGCTGCTGCTAATGGTTTGACCTTTGTCATCTTCCTTGTCTTTTTCATCATCCTTGGACTTAGGAAAGAAGTTAGAGTAAGATCATTTTATTCATAGCACATTTATCGTCACTGTGCCAAATACCTTTGAATTTTTTGAGGTCCCAGAGAATGCATACCAAACTGTTAAAAATTATCTTTATAATATGAAATATAATAATAAAAATTGAAATGAATAAGTTCTTACATATCTACAATGTACAATTAAAAAACAATCAATTGCTATTTTACTGAACTCTTAAACAGTAATATATAAATAATACTTATTCTGGATAGTGGGTCCATTTTTTATGTGTTTGCTATGAGAAAAACTTTAATATAAAATACAGTCAATCCCTATTAAACTATGTTTCAATTTCCAGGTTTATGTGTGGCAAAAAAATTAGTTGCATTGAACCACTAAAGGCCATCATATTTAAGCTCTCAATTTAATATTCTTCATAAAAGAGAAGATATTAAGCATAATGTTAGCTCATTAGAATTTAAGAATAAAGTTTAGGAATACTAAGATGATCATTCAAAAAATAAAGAAGTTTGCCTTGCGGGGGTGGCTCAGTTGGTTGGAGCGTCATTTCATACATAAAAGGTATCATGTTTGATCCCAAGTTAGGGTGTCTACAGGAGGCAACTGATCAGTGTTTCTCTCTCTTTCCCTCCCCTCCTCTTCCCCTCCTCCTTCTTCTCCCTCTAAAATCAATAAATACATCCTCTGATAAGGATTTAAAAAATTTAAAAAAGAAAGAAGCTCAATGATAACAGGTGTAAGACAAAGAATGCTATTACAAATACTCTACATGTGAAAAATCTAGAGATGAAAGTATACCACTAACTAAGTAATCAGGTCAATGGTACTGCTATTTTTAATATTGAGTAACATGGGACTGGCTCTCTAAGCAAAATAGGAGTCAGCATAATTAGTTATATCTGTACCTTATAACATAGTTTGGTGACTTAGGCTCTTAGCTTAAATTATTCTCACTAAACTTTTAGTATTATTTGTTACACACTCATCCTACACCATGCACTAGAGCTGTAATGCCTTAAGAATAGAGATATTATACCATTACTCATCTTTCCAGTCATTGTAAAAAACAAATTGCTAGGTACTCAAAGAATGTCTTGATTCCAAAGCTTTTACTCTGAATGTTAAGAGTGTTGAGAAAGCTGCTTTTAATTTGGATATAGATCACTCCTACTCTAATAGCAAAAATATGGAATAATCTACAAAACTGTAACTTATTTGTATTCATCGGAGAGATTATAATGCAATCTTTGAATTACAAAGTAGAACAAATTTTTACATGAATAGGAGGGTTACACAAAATTTGCCTTTGGTAGAGCACAGTAAAAAGAGGAAGCATCCACCATAGCCACTGTGGCTCAGTTGGTTGGAGTATCACCCCCATAAACTAAAAGGTTGCAGGTTCAATTCTCGGTCAGGGCACACATCTAGGTTGCAGGTCCATCCCCCATTGTGGCATGTGTGATAGACAACCAATCAATGTTTCCCTCTTACATTGAGGTTTCTCTTCCTCTCTCTCTTCCTCCCTTTCCCTCTCTCTAAAATCAATAAGCATGTCCTCAGGTGAAGATTTAAAATAATAATAATAATAATAATAATAATAATAATATATATGAAGCATCCTTAAAATCAGGTAAGAAGAAAACAAGTATGTGATTATTAGTTTTATTTGTCAACTTGACTGAACCATGTAATGCTCAGATATTTTGTTAAACATTATTTATTACTATTGAATTTTGCTATTATTAACATTATTTTTGGATGTACCTATGCAGATGTTTCTGGTTGAGATTAACAGTTCAATAGGAAGACTTAGTAAACTAGTTTGTCCTTCTTGATATATGTGGGCCTCATCCAATCCATGAAGGCTTGAATAAAATAAAAGGCTAAGTAAGGAAGTATTTGTCTCTCAGTAAGGAAGGAATTAAGCTGAGACATTAGTCATCTCCCTGCCTTCAGACTTGGACTTGGACTGCAAAATACACCATTGGCTCTCCTGCTTCTTGGGCCTTCAGATTTGAACTAGAACTTACACCATCAGTTTTCATCTTCACAATATATGCAAATAAAACCACCATACTATATGCCTTAATCTTATGTGGTGATATATATCAATTATTTATCAATAAAACTGAACAAAAATTTAGTTTCAAAGGCAAAAATTAACACTATTGTTGATTTATAACATAATTAGGGGTAAAACATATAAAAACAATAAAACAAGGAATGAATGAAAGGAAATAAGATTGTGTATGGTTATTACAACATATTGAAGAGATATATTTTTAGAAAGTAGGTTGCGAGAAGTTAAAGATGTATTTTGTAAACCCTACAGAAAATAGTAAAAAGTAAGACAAAGAGCTGTAACTAATAGACCTATAGGGGAGATAAAAGTGAATTAGAAAAAAATAGTAATTTAACCCAAAAGCAGGGCAGAGAAGAGAAAATATACAGAATCTATGACACATTTAGAGAACAAATAATAAAAAGCTGGATTTAAATCTAACCATATTGATAATTATATTAAATGTAAATGGTGTAAACATGTCAGTTAAGAGCTAGGTATTATCAAATTGGAGCATGGTACAGCTATATTTTGTCCACAATAAGCTCACTTTAAATACAAAAATATAGATATACTCAAAGTAAAGTAATAGAAAAAATATACCATGTAAACACCATCAAATGAAGCTGAAGCCAGTGTGTCAGCATTAGACAAAGCAGGCTTCAGAGCAAGAAATATTACAAGAGACTCAAAGGACATTACATGATAGTCATTTAATCCATAAACTATAACAGTCCTAATTATGTATCCTTTAAATACTAGATGGTCAAAATATATGAAGAAAAATCCTGATGGAACTGAAATTATACAGAAACAAATACACAATTATGGATAGAAAATTGAAAATTTCCTTGTTTACAAATGATACCCCCAGGCAAGAAAGTCAGGAAGAAGACTTGGGCAGTAGTATTAATCACTCCCACCACACTGACATTTATGGAATATTCCAACAAACAATAGCAAATCATATTTTCAAGTGCACATAAAACATTAATGAAGATAAAACATTTTCTGGGCCATTGGAAATGCCACAAATAATAAATAATAGAAATCATGGGGAATATGGTGGTCAGATGAAAATACAACCAAATAAAAATTCAATATTAGAAAGATATCTGGAAAATCTCTAAATATTTGGAAATTAAACAACATGCTTCTAAATGTTCAATAGGTTAAAAATATATCACAAGGAAAGTAGAACTATTTTAAACTGAATGAAAATGAAAATATGACATTAAATTTTGGGGGACACAGCCAAAGAGCTCCTAAAATGCAAATTATAGCATCAAATTCTTATATTAGAAAAAAGAGGCAATGACTTTTTTTGGACATAACAACAAAAGCCCAAGATTCAAAAGCAAAAATTAATTGAGACTACATCAAACCAAAAAGCTCCGCACAGCAAGCTAAACAATCAAAACAATAAAAAGAAAACCTACAGAATGTGAGAAGATATTTGCAAATGATATATTTGATAAAGGTTAATATCAAAATACATGAAATATTTATACAACTCAATAGCAACTCCCCAATCTCCCCAAACAATTTGATTTTAAAACAGGAAGAGGAATTGAACACCATATTTTTCAGACTATAAGACTCACTCCCCACCCAAATTTGGGAGGAAAAGGGGGGTGCATGTTATAGTCAAATGTAGCTTACCTGGCTCACTGTGAGGCAGGGGGCAGTGGCCTATGCTATTTATGTTATTATGTATCTTACCACATTTTTTGCTTCCAAATTTTTTTCCCTATTTTCCTCTAAAACCTAGGTGCATCTTATGGTCCGGTGCGTCTTATAGTCCTAAAAATACATTACATATTTTTCCAAAGAAGAAATACAAATGGCAACAGGTACATACAAGGTGCTCCACATTATTAATCATCAAAGAAATACAAGTCAAAACCAAAACCATCTCACATCTGTCAGAATTGCTATTATCAAAGGACAAGACATAGAAGTTGCTGGCAAGGATGTGGAGAAAAGGCAACCTTTTTGCACTGTTGGTGGGAAAGGAAATTGGTGAGGTCAACATGGAAAACTGTATGGAGGTTCTTCAAAAGGTTAAGAGTAGAACTACCATATGATTTAGGAATACCACTTCTTGATATTTATCTGAAGAAGATAAAATTACTTATTTGGAAAGATAGCCTTACATCCATGTTCACCAAAGCATTATTCTCAATAGCCTTGACATGGAAAAAATCTGTGTCTATAAACACATGAATGCATTTAAAATGTGATATGTATGAGGTCTCTCCAGAAGGTATCCAGCCTTTTAATATGGAAAATAGAGACATTTATTGAAGAAGATACAAGATACAAGAAACATTGTACATAGGACAATGATGCCTCAGTCCCCTTCAAAGTAGGCACTTTGGGACCTCACAGAGTTCTTCCAGTCACCATCAGCTGCTCCATTGTATTTTCCTGAATGTCACTGATGGTCTGAAATCCCTTCCCTTTCAAAGGTGACTGTAGTTTTGGGAAAAGCCAGAAGCCTCAGGGCATCAAATCTGGGGCTATAGGAGTGATTTGAGGTTTCACAAAAAAAAACTGTACAAGGCATGATGCATGAGCAGGTGCATTGTCATGATAAAGGTGCCAATCACCAGTTTGCCATAGCTGTGGCCTTCTGAATCATCCAAATAGTTTCTGTGGAGGAATGTTCAAGCTTAATGCAAAATTTGGTGCAGATTCATTGCTCTACTTGCTCAGTCATTTTGAGTGGAATGGCCACACAGTACACGTGCTCACTCAACTGGCATCTACTGCCCCCACTGACTAGTACAGTGCAATCATTTTTCATGCATGTCCATTCCAGTGCACTCTTCTTGGCTGCCAGGTTACATCACACTCAAACCATTCTCATTATATTAGTAATAGCTGGACTGTTTCTGGACAGACCTGTGTGTGTGTGTGTGTGTATTTAAGCTATAAAAAGAAGGGAAGAAGGTCCCTAGTCTGGTAGGTCAGTTGGTTAGAGCATCATCCTGATGCACTAAGGTTTCAGGTTCGATTCCCAGTCAAGGCACATACAAGAATCATCCAATGAATGCATGAACAAGTGGAACAACAACAAATTGATGCCTCTCTCTCTCCCTTTTCCCCTTCCTCTTTCTCTCAAACCAATAAATATGATTTTTAAAAAGAAGGAAATCCTGTTGTTATGACAACATGGATGAACATTGAGGGCATTATGTTAAGTAATATAAGTCAGAGAAAGACAAATATTGTATTATCTTGCTTATATGTGGAATGTAAAAAAAGGTCACATTCATAAAAGTAGAAAGGAGAATGATGAGTGCCAAAAGCTGGGAGGCTAGGGAAATGGGGAAATGTCAGTCAAAGGATGCAAATTCTCAGTTACAAGATGAATAGTTCAGGGGTCTAATGTACAGCCTGGTGACCACATGTGGTTAACCATACTGTATATTTGAAAGTTAGAAGAGTAGAGATTTAGTGTTTTTTACCATAACAAAAACAACAAAATGTTTTGTGAGGTAAACAGTGTGTTAACAAACCTTATTATGATAAATGTTTTGTAATATACAGGGTCTGGCAGAAGTAACACCTGCTTGAGGGTGGTTGGTAGGATAATAATATGGGTGTAATCATTTATAGTTTTAATTTGAACATTTCACCTAATATGTCATATGGTGTGCTTGAGTGTGATATTGTTATGGTACAGAATTACATGTTCATTATTTTCTAATAAAAATTGTGTAATAAAAAGGGGGCATTATTTGTGCTGGACCCTGTGTATACGTCAATTTATCCCATTGTGTACCTTAAACTTACACAATGTTTTATGTAAATTGTAACTCAATAAATCCAAACATCTAAGTTTCCATTTAAGACTCTATAGAAACACCTATACTGAATGAAACTACAGGTGTGAAAATATTAGACCACAAGTGAACATGATAAATATTGACATTTCTCCTTTGCAAACAAATAAACAATAATTATTAAAAAACACTTCAAAAAACAAGAGGATATTAAATGTAAATAAACAGAAGAAAATAATAAATATGAGTAAAATCAATAACAAAAAAGAAAGCTAATAGAGAATATTGATAAAACTAAAATTTGGTTCTTTGAAAAGATTAACAAAATTAATAAGCATTTAGCCAGACTGGGGGAAAAAAGAGAATTTAGAAATTTCCAGTATCAGAGATAAAAATGATTACATTACTATAGACCCTCTAGACATTAAAGATGAGAAAATGTTAGGAGTAATGTTATGGTCATAAATTTGACCACATAGATGAAAGAGAAATTTTTCTTAAAAAACAGAAAATGCCAAACTTGACTCAAGAATTCATATATGGGGCAAAAGTAAGTTTACAGTTTTGAGTACATAAAATGCAGAGGGTTTTTTTGAGTATTATAAATTATTGTATTATTTTCAATGTGAGCAACTATAAACCTAGTTTTGCCCCAACCTGTATAATCTAAATAGCCCTATGTCCATTAAGGATATTTAATTTGTAGTACTTACTGTTAAAAAATTTTCAATAATGACAATTCAAAGCACACCTGATCTCACTGATAAAGTCTATTAAACATGTCAGGAGGAAATGATACCAACCTTTTACAAATTCCTACAGAAAAACAAGAGAGGATAGACTCTGAAAAGATTTTATCAAGTTCTATTACCTTGATATAAAACTATACAAAGGCATTACAATATAGGAAACTACTGACTAATGTCTTCCATAATTATATGCTTAATAATAAGTTGATAATAAGAAAAGTGTTTACTAATATATTAGTAAATCAAATCTAGCAATGTAGAAAATAATAGTACATAATTACAAACCTGGATTTATCCCAGAAATGCAAGGTTTGTTGATCATCTCAGCAATTGATGTGCTTTACTATGTTAAAAAAAACTAAAAAAGAATATGAACATAACATTATATTAATGGATATGAAAAAATGAAATAGCACATAAAGGGATCAATTATATTTCTATAATCAAGACATAAACACCTATAAATTGAAGTAAAAAATACTATTTATGATAGCTTAAAAATTCATGAAATACCTGGGAGTAAAATTTCAAAAATATTTATGCAAGACCATCATAATAAAAGTCATAAAACATTATTGACAGAAATTAATAAAGATATATATATAACTAGAGAGAATACTGTGTTTATGATTCAGAAAAGTCAATATTGATAAAACGTCAGTTCTCCTCAAATCAATCTATCAAATCTCAGCAGGTTTATTTTTTTCTAGATATTAAGAAGCTGATTCCCAAATATATTAGAATCAAAGGGACCTAGATTACCCTAAACAATTTAAAATATCCAAAAATTGGAAGACTTGCACCATCTGATTTCAAAACTTACTATGATGTTACCCTAAACAAAACTATGTATTATTGATTTAAGTATAGACACATTGAACAATGGAACAGTGTTGGGAGTAGAAAGCAGACCCACACATGTATGGTCAACTGGCTTTTGATAAAGATGCCAAGGTAATTTGCTGGAGAATGAATACTTTTTTGAAACATATAGGATTGAAACAATTGGGATCTAGATGCAAACTGATGAAATTTAACACCTGTCTCAGATAATAGTAAGAAAATGGCTTGAAATATAGACTGAAATGTAAGAACTAAACCCACAATAATTTCTCTAAGAAAACACAAGAGAAAATAAACTTTACCTCAAATTTGGCAAAGATATCTTAGCACACATGCACACAAAACATGAATTGTGAAAGCAAAATAAATCAATAACACCGCCTTACAAGTTTTAAAAAGTTTCTTGCTTATTATCACCCTCATTTCTCTTATCTGTAAACTAACATAATTTAAACATGTAAGTTTCCTACTAGAAATTAGGACAAAGCTCTGAACAAGGGCATAGAGGTGAATATTTTTGACATGAAATGTGTAACCACATAGATAATATTACAAATTGGCTTTTAGAGATGAAATATTTTTGTTTTTTGAAATATGCCCTGTGTTAAGACATTGGTCAATACTTTGACAAATCAGTGATCCAACCTTCCTTTTCTTCACTTAAGAGCCTAAAGGGCTAATAACATTTTTATTTTGGCTCCTTACTGATTATATAACTCTAACATGTGAACAGAAGGGCTTATTTTTTAGAAATTTGTCTGAACAGCTTGCTGCACATTTAATCAAAACAAGTTTTTATTCAGACCAAGCTTGTTACTCTTGTGACATGAGGGGACAATGGACAAAGGCTTTCATAGGGTCTTGGAGGTGAGGCGTGACTAAAAGAAGGGGTATTTTTTTCGGAGGCTCCTATAAAGTTTTTGTTTCAAAACTGTGTTTTTCTGATGTCTTATGGGGAACTGATCAGTTTTTGTGATCTTCAAAGCTATTCTTGAAAACAACGTAAGTCTTATTTATGTCAATTGGCCCATGGTAAAATTGGTTTCATTATATAGAGTGGGGCAAAAGTAGGTTTACAGTTGTGAGTATACAAAACAGTTTATTCATGTATTATTATTTATTCATTATTGTATAATTTTCCATATAAACAACTGTAAACCCACTTTTGCCCCACCGTGTATATTGGTTCACTTAAAGTCACAGAACCTATCAATGATGTTAGGTGAGAACTAACTGTAATTTGTTGTTACTGGATGATGCAGCCCATAGATGTCGATTAGATTCAGTTGTTTGTTGGTGTTGTTCAGTTCAACAATGTCCTTACTGATTTTCTGCTTGTGGGATCTATATGTTTCTGATAGAAGCGTGTTTAGTTCTAGCTGTTTTGCTTCACATATTTTGATCCCACTTTATCACTGATAACTTTCCTTGCTCCAAAGTCTCTTCTGCCTGGAATTAATGTAGCTATCCCCGCATTCTTTTGATGAGGTTAGCATAGTATATCTTTCTCTCTATATTTGTTTTTAATCTATATTTGTGTTGCATTTAATGTGGGTTTCTTGTAGACAACATATAGTTGGGTCTTGATTTTTGATCCTCTCTGACAATCTGTCTTTTAATTGGTTTATTTTGACCATTAATATTTAATTGGTTTACTTTGACCATTAATATTTAAAATGACCATTAATATTTAAAATATTTGGATTAATATTTACCATATTTGTTACTGCTTCCCATTTGTAGCTTCTACTTTTTCCTGCTTTTTGTAATTTTAACGGAACATTCTATATGATTGATTTTCTCTCCTAATTAAGCATATTGGTTATACCTTTTTTAATCTGTAACATTTTTTAGTGGTTGTTCTAGAATTTGCAATATACATTTACAGCTAATCCAAGCCCACTTTCAGACAGCACTGTACCACTTCCCAGGCAGTGAAAGTACTTTGTGATAACAAAACATCCCTACTTCCTTCCTTCCATCGCTTACATCATTGTTGTCATCTGTTTTACTTATACATAAGCATACACAAGCATACACAAGCATATGTATATATACATATTTACAAATAATTGCTAATATTTTTGAACAAATGGCTATGTATTAGAAAAATTAAGAGTACAAATTAAAGTTCTTATTTTACTTCCATTAATCCATTTTTCAATGCTTTGCCTTCCTTTATGTAGATTTGAGTTTCTGACCCATACCATTTTCTTTCTGTCTGAAGAATTTCTTTTAACATTTCTTGCAAGTCAAGTCTACAACTTTGTTTGTGATGATAGCACTATGATTAGGTGTGAAAAAGAAACATTTGGTTTTTAGAGACACATGTTGAAGTATTTATGAATGAAATAAAATTACTTCTGAGATTTTATTTTGAAAACATTTCATTTATTTATTTTTAGGGAGGTGGGAAGTAAGGGAGAAACACTGATGGGGAGGTACAGCCACCAGTTACCTGGTCCACAACCCAGAGAGACTGGGAGTCAAATTGATGACCTTTTGGTTCACAGGCCAGCACTCAACTCACTGAGCCACACCAGCCAGGGTAAGGTTTTCTTATAATAAACCAGAAGGATAAAAGAGAAAAATAAGAAAGTATTCTAGAGTTTATTTATTCTAAAATTTTCATTTTAATGATAAAGGGACACACCCAGAGAGACTAAGGAGTTTATCCATTGAGATCAAGTACAGTTAATGGTGAAACTGAAACTAAAATTAATTGCTGACTTCAATTCCAGTATTTAAAAAAACAGATATTTAAAAGTATCTTTACATAATCTCAATTAAATTGATTTGTTTAGACAAAAATTAAGGGAAATCAAAAATAATACCTAGCTGAATACTGATAACACTTTATAAGCAACTGAATTATGTGCTAATGATATTTTACTTATGTTGAATGAAATGCAAACTCTAAAAGACCTAAACTTTTCTTTCCTTTTATTATATTTCTTTAACAGAAGCAAAATTTCTACAAAATTATATGTTGTACCATTTTAGCCCCATTTTCAGTGTTGCCCTATTTCTGTTTGAACTCCTTGTCGTATTTGTAGGCTGTTATACCCCCTCACTGTGGCCATTCCTAGGTGATAGTGATTTTCCATACATATGACTGTATAGACTTCCATTTTCTTTACTCCGATACCTTCACAACCTGATTTTTTTAGTAGTTTCTTGAAAGTGACTAGCTAATATGGTAAAGTAATTCCTGTTGAAATGTTAATGCATGATAACAACTTGGTTTGCGTGTTTCTGTTTTGAAATGTTTGAGTTATATGGAAATGTTATGAACCAAAAGGGTTCATTTGCCTGCATGAATCAAAGCCCAATCAAGTATGAAAAGGAGTCTACAGCACAAAAAATAAAGGTTCATTTTGAAGGAAACAGCACCAAATCCAGAGTCACAAGTGAGCTGTTACTCCTAAGACCTGGTTTCTAGGGGTGGTGGAGTTAGGGTGTGGTCTCTTGATTGCTCTGTGCTGGTACAGGAGGGTTAGTCATTGCATCTGGTCCTGACCCCCAGCCATGGTGTGGCTCTGTCTGGCTCTACAGGTGTGTGGTGGGAGGAGCTGTTCTGCTTTGTACAGCTGAGCCCTAGATGTTATCTCTAGTTTGATTAAAACTGTCTCTGGTCAACAGACCTGAGGCTTTTTTCCTTAGATTATTTGATGCTAACCAGAACCTCATTGTCCTGAAAATTTAATGATTAAGGGGATAGGTGTGCAAGTGAGAGGGAGATGAGTGAGTCAGGGTGCTCCCAGGCTGGACAAGGCCAGTTTGATTCAGAAGAAAACAAGGAGTAAAGAAATGCACTGTCTCTGTGGTTACCGAAATTTAGGTACCATGATAGACTGGTGAAGACTAGGAATATTTTTCAATGGTAGATGGGAAAATGTTCATGTTCCTCTAATAATATTACATATAGCACTTAATCTTGTAATACTTAAATTCATTATTAATCCCACCTACTTCAATATTTAACTATTATTCAATATTTTTTACTTTAGGTGCCAGAAATAATCAAATTAGGATTCCAATAATTCAGATGATTATATTGGTGTGCTAATGTTTACTTCATTTTGCTACCCATTAAATACTGACAAGAATAAATTTTGCTTAATTTCCTTTAAGGATATTTCCCATTAATCTTTTTAAAATTTAAATTTATAATATATTTATTAAAACAACTTTCCATAACCAATTACAATGCAGACAAAATGTCATATTTATTATTACCATTCAGAAAGTTTATATTTTCCACTGCACATAAGTGAGAAAAGATTAAAGTCTTACTAAGCAAGGCTTAAGTGCTCTTTCACTTAAAAATCTTATTTTTTTTTTGAAATTTACATGTACTTTAGAAAATTTGAATCAAATTGAATTCTCTTCAATTGAGAAAAAATTGAATCCTCTTTTACATTACCTTCTTTCTTTTTTTCATTTCTCTTTCTTACTATTCATTTGCCTCTTCTATTGCTGGGTGAAATTTTTGAAACATTATGTTTGCCTTTTGTTCTAGAGTCCATAAACTTCCTGATCTTTTAGAAATATAGCTGATATGTAAGTCCAAAAGAGAATCTTAGAATTAGAATGTTTTTTAAACCAATTATTTATTTGTTAAAACTAATTTAAGTTAATTTCTAAAGGCTAGCTTGAAATTAAATGCAAAGTTGGTATTAATTGAATTTCTTTTTTTCAGGTAACAAAAATGCCAAGCATGCATTTATGCTAAAAATATGTATCAGTTATTATGGATGATTTTAGAAGAAAAAAGAAACAAAATTGAAATTACAAGAGAAGATTGAAACTTCACACATAAATATAGTTGAAAATATTTTAAGGCAATATATAAGCAAGAGCTCATTAACATTGCTCAGGTGGTCAGTGTACATAGGTCGTTCAGCATCTCAACAAGAGTACTGACTGGAACTGAAGAGAGCTGGGTTTGAATCATGACCTACCCTTTTTTTTTTTTTTTTCCTAAAAGACTTAGGATAAATCAAACACTTAGATTACAGTTTCTTTTTCTAAAAACATGTGAATAATCAGAGGTATGCTTAAATCTTTTCAAACTGGTTTGCAAGAATTGTTAAATTTTTAGGAGTTTGGAAATCTGATTACTAAACATTGTCATTAAAAATTAAATTCTATAAACTTTTCAATAAATACTGTCAGAACCAAAGGCAATATACTCAAGACTTAACAGTTGTTAATTATTTTGTTATGTTTTGGTATGACTTATGCCTTTGAGGTTATTCATATCAATGATATCTGTAGAGTGGAAATATATATAATAGTATATTCACATACTGATGACAAAAATTAGGGCTTTATTTGTTGGTTTGGTGATTTCTAGATTAAAAAATTGATGTCAAACGTTAACATTGCAGGTTAAATCTCAAAGTCTATCAGCTTATAGCTGAATAGCACAAAAAATATCTGAGGAATTATTTTGCTACTATTGGAAGTAACCAATTAGCAAAAAGTTACACAATGATAAATGGATGAAGTCCAACATAAGTCTCCTTTTTTTGTTTTATCTTACACAATACCCTAAATGAATTACCACTTTACCTTTATGTTGAACTGTTGGGAACTGCCCTGCCTGGTTTCAGAAGCTGTAACCCACCATGGCTAAGGCTGAGTGAGTGACCTTCAGACCATAAGACACTAAGGAGACAAAGCTTATCTCCCTGGCAGGGGTGATGCCTCTGTTCCTTTTAACTTCACTCTGCCTGGCCCCCAATGCTTGATCAGTTAGCCAATGATGGGTAAGATTCCTCAAGGGAGGAATGACCTAAGACAGGCATGACCACTTCCCTCCAGGGAAGGACTGGGGAGGGGGTTATGGCAAAAGGGGGTATAGGACCCTTGCCCCTCACCTTGACATAGCCTGAGTCTTCATTCTACCTGTGGGAAGTCTCCTAATCTCTTGGTTACCTTACTTCCCTTGCCTGACTTAGCCTGAAACCATGACAGAGGGTGGTGTAGTTTTCTGCTGGAAAGGGTGGGTTCCCTGGGTGATCAGGCCTAAGAAAGAATACATAAAATCCTGTGAAACTGCTCTGCTAAGAATGCTCTCAATTAAATGATAAGGGTCCAAGCAGAAAATGAGTTTCTTTTTCCCAAAGTTTTGTAGCCCTTTAGCTAACAGACCCTGACTCAGAATAAGCCCTCTGCTTTGTATGTTATGTATTGTTTTATTCTTACTGCCTGACAGTGATTGATGAGCTTTACCTGTATTCCTGTGCAAAATGAACCCAATAAAAGCCCACTGAGGAAAAGACTCTTGGCCCTTCTCCTTTGAGAGATCAGCCACCTTTCCTTCCCAAGCAGATCATATCTTGGTGGACTTATTCTCATCCATAGCAGCCAGGGAGGCCCTGCAGGCAGAGCCCCCCAACATTGAACTATACTTGCTTCTCAGTTGCAACCACAGGTTGGCTACAGATAGAAAAGAGATGGACAAAAATCAATGAAAACATTCTGTAAGAATCAGTTGGCTATATAGGAATTTATATTAAAGATTATAGTACATTTTGTCTTCATTTAAACATGACAAAATATCTAGAATATCCAGAATATCTGCTACATAGGTGGTTGTTGTTGATGTTATTGTACTTTTAAGTATGTCTTTGTAGTGAAGGAGAAATTAAGTAGTGGAACTTATCAGGAAAAGTGTTTAGAATAGCAGTGTTTCATGGTAGATTGATTGCAGCATTATTCACACTCAACAAGACATGGAAGCAGCTCAAATGTCCTTCAGTAGATGAGTGGATAAAACAACTATGGGACATTTACACAATGGAATACTATTTGGCCATAAAAAAAGAGAAAATTTTACCCTTTGCAACAGCACAGATGGACATGGAAAACATTATGCTAAGTGGAATAAGCCAGCCAGAGAAAGACAAATACCGTATGATTTCACTCATGTGTGGAATCTTAGGAACAAATTGATCTAAGAAACAAAACAGAGACAGCCCCATAGTTGGAGAGCCGTGACAGCTATGGAGGGGAGGTTAGACAGTGGAGGGACTGAGGAAAAAGTACTCATGGGCATGGACAACAGTGTGGTGATTGATTGTTGGGGAAGGGGTTATAAAGGAACCAAATGGTAATGGAAAAAGATTACATTAAAGATTTAAGAACAGCAGAGTTATGAATTGAGGTAATCTATGACTGATTGACTACAATAAAGAGAATTCACTGATGCTCAATTTTGTCTTTGTTTAATTATTTTGCCTTTTATCTTTAGCTTATATAGGCTGGTTTCCCTCACTAGCATCACAGGGAGGGTTTTAAACATACAAATTCTTGGACTTCAGAGCCAATGGACTAAATCAGAATCTTCAGAGACTGGGAATTTATCCCTTACAACTCTGGTGTGGGCAGCCCAGCTACAGCTGTGGACTGGGGCTTGAAAAACACTAGAAAATAAGGAGGTGGATCCTGGGTTCTTGATTTTAATTCTGCTTCTGCTTTTTCCCAGCTCTGTGAACCTTGCAAAATTACTTGACCTTTCTGTGTTTTGGTTATCCCACCTCTAAAGTGGGAACAATGTTAACATAGTAATGAAGTTGCAATGTATAAGAAGATGGAAGATATATAGTATTGTTAAAGAAAAAATATTCTATGATTTTGTCTCTTATTTTTTCAAATTTTGTCAACATACCTGTTACTGTTTGAGTCATTATTTCATCCCCTTTTTCCTCCACAAATGAAGTTTGTCATATATAAATACTAATATTTTGAAAACTTAATTTGTATTAATTTTATGATAAAAATTGCTACTGCCTACTGAACAAATAACTGACTACTAATTTAAAATAATCTATAGAAAAGGTTTTATTAATAAAATACAAAGACTAAATATTCTGTTTGTTAAAACTAAATTCTATTTTTATTTCAGATTTGACTAAGGAATTTTAATCTCGTTGGTTGTTATGTGCTGGGATTTGTAATCCTGAATTATATCTGTATACAAATGTGTTAAAGATATATTCAATTCTAAATTGTATTAAGTCAGTTAGCCATCTGTTTTAGAGAAAGTTACCAAGTGTTTAAAATTAAACTTGACAAATATTTCATGAAAAGTATGTGTGAAAAAAAGTTGACTCAGATTGGCTTGAAGTACTTTTTCCTTTCAGCCACAAGATGGTGCTTTTGCACTCTGCATTCCCATTGAGAAAGCAAAAATGTCTTTAAAATGGTTGACAAAAGACTTTATAAGAATCATTAGAGTTCAAAGTGCTTGTTATCATTTCCAAAAAACCACTCCTCGCTACCCTTGGGTAAGAAATCTTAATATAAATGTGTAAATGGAAAGCATTTCTTTTAATCCACAGGGACAATTCATTTTATCTGTTTTAAAGCTGGGCTGTGACTCTGAGCATATTTGTTATTTCTGTTCATAACTGAGGAAAGTCCCTCCAAGTAACCAACATCTGTATATTACTACACAATTCCCAACATATCACTTACCCATTTTAAGATGCCAAAACTAGAACTTGTGAAATGCTAATCACAGCGAATGGTTCCCTAAATGTGGTTGGGTTTAAATGTGAAAAGGTGAAAAGAGGGAATCCTCTAAAAATAGAAGTGTTGTGCTTCATACCCAAAATGTCTTACTTTCTTTTGCCTGTATGCCATTTCTTCATTCTTTTTTTTTTTGCTCTTTTATCCTGAAAGGACTCTTCTTAGCTTGTACCATATTGAGATTAATCTTTCCACATGACAGTCAAAATTTGGGAGTTGGGGAACTTGTAAATAACCTTCCGTCAACACCTAAGCTGAGGAAGGCAGTCTCCATGATCTTGATCTTCCAACTGCTGTGCCATCAACAGCAACATTTCTGTGATGCCTTTTATTTTGGGGAGGGTGGTCAAATGCTCTGCTTATTTTTTTACTGTTGTTGTTTGCTTTTTAAAAAATCTGATGACCTTATTGAGACTTTACTGCCTTAAGAGAGTTTCATGAAGATCAAATATCTCCTAGTTTTACTCTATCTTGCCTTTTAAAATATAAGCCACTAGAACAAATTATGTTTCAAAAGAGAATCACCATCTACATGCCTGACAGGTCTTTTGGAGACACTGTATACCAGGTTTTCTCATGAAGCTTTGAAGAAACTTGTTATCATTAGGAAAACAATTAACCCAGAGTTCTCACCCAGGAAAGACTATGCTTTCAACTAACTTCAAATTTCAACCTCACACCATTTTGAAGGTTGTTGCTCCCCGCTGGCCACTCTTTTACCTGCTGTCCCAATGGCAGTACATGAGAAAGAATGCTGTCTCTGTGAAGCATAGTCTTTTTTTCCATTCAAGAATCATTATTTTTTTAAGTAAAAATTTCAGTTGCATATCTCAATTTCTTGCCCATCGCAAGTTCTTCCAAGCCTTCATGAGAATGGGGGCATGGACTAAAGGGAGTCAGGCCGAGGGGAGGCAAAGGAGGAGGATATGGGCTTACCTAACTGATACGGAGGCAGCTAGGAGACAGCTGCGTAAAGGACTTACCTCTATAAGTAGCTCCCTGTCTTAAGCAGCTACTTATAGTCTCCCAAAGTCTCCAGAACAATTTTGTTTGACCTTTTGTTAAAGACCGCCTCTACAAAGCAACCGATTTTCCTGTTCCCAAGGGTGGAGGGTTGAGACACGAATTTCTATTGCTATATATAAAATATGTATCAAATCATGTGGTTCCTGTGTAGTACTAAGGACTCCTCAGTAATCTGAAAGTGGTACAGACAGTTATAATTCTTGACTCAAGAATTACATTACCTCCTTGTGATTACCACCATCTTGAGTAGCATTATTTCTTGAATGTGTTACTCCTAAGAGAAGACTGAAAAGTGAGAGCGCTCCTGTGTAAAAACAAAGGGATGTTTCAGGGGGGTGTCAGTAAAGGAAATTTTGGCTTGTGATCAGCATGCATGTCAGCTTAGTAATGCCTAAAGTACATCAATTACTTAAGGTGACATGTCAACGAGAGGGGTGCTTCCATGCCCACTGCTTGAGGGGACAAAAGAACTCTTTGTTGCACATTGCTGAAGTAAAAATTATTCAGGTGGCTTTTCTCTTCCAAGTCCTCCATGTCCACTGTTTTGTCAAAATTGAGAAGAGAATATCTGCCATACAGTGAAATATATTTTTATAAATGCCACATTACATTTCTATGGGAAAGTATACTGCACTCTTCACCTGAGGGGTATGACAGCTGTTTCAATGTGAGGGTAAGAAAGTGATTCTCTGTATGGTATCACCCAGAGTCACACCTGTTATATTGCTGTGACTCTAAGCAAAAAAGTGCCCAACCTAATGTGACTCTAAGCAAAAAAGTGTCCAACCTAATCAGATTTTTAATGTTCTTTTCCTGTTACCAAAGTCTTTGTCATAATTATACTTGCCTTTTTCTTTTCTTCCTTAAGTAGCTTCAAGTGGCTCCGTTTATTGTTTGCAAAACTGAAGGACGACTGCTCTCTGGGAAGGGATTGGATTTCCTGTCCAATTTAAAGCATGGAGGAGGAAACATTCCAGGTAGTGCTTCCCACCCACCTCTAACTTGTCAGTCATTTAGTCAAGTGTGATCACCTGACCTGAATTAAGAGCATGAAGGAAGATTACAACAAACACCTGGGAAGTCTCTTCCTTTGCCAAGGATGGAGATAGATGATAAGAAGCTGTCCTGGTGTTTTGAAGCTGAAGACAGGGTTAGAATCAGGCTGAGCAAGGCAGGTCAGTATCTTGAATTAGTTGACACTGGGGCACATCCTTGTGGTACCAGTATTCAATTTGAAGAAGAGGAAAAGCTGGCGCAGGAATTTGGGGGTGAGGTGGGGAAGGTAGGATGGCTGGGGGAGCCTGTAGGCAGGGTAGTGTGACTTCGATGGCTCACCACCAACTGGGGCATCTTCCAAATTCTACATCAAAACCCTGCCACTGGTAGCATTTTATAATGAATGTGACCATTGATATCAATTTGAACTGCAATTTTTTCTAACATCTGACTAAGTTTGTCAGAGGATAATTATTTACCATTTTGATGAGTCCAGGCGGTCCGCTAATTAATTCTTCAATGGGATGCTTGCCATCCTTTTCATTCCTTAACACTGCATACTGAGGGTTGTGCAGAGCTGGGATTGGCATGGGGCCCACCATAATGATTATACACGTTGAACGTTTGGTGCCAAGTGCTATTTAATTCAGTTTCCCTGAGGTTAGGAGGGAGAGCTTGTGCTGTGCCATGTATTTACAATTTTTAGAGGAAGAGTAAGTGAAAATGTGATGTTATATTGGGCAGTTTAAAAATTCTTAACCCAGTAAATATTGGAAAATAATTAGGACTAGGTACAAATGTATTACAAATCTGGAAATTAGTATTAAATGCATTGGTTGTACTGAGAATCCAGTAACATATTTAACATTTCTATCTGTAAACTTGACCACAGCACAAGAAATATCTCTGAGTCTTTCTAGATAAGGACACAGGAAAGAAGTAAATGAAGTGCAAGGTCATAACATCTTACTAATAAGAAAATAAATGAGGAGTCAAGTTAACATATTTTAAGCAAGTCCTTTTAAAAGATGGGGCTGGAAATGATAATCAGATTTGCCTACTAGTGCAAGACTAATGAAAATGTTTAATTGACAAAGATGGTTGATTAGTTATGTTTTCTTGTAATCTGTGCTAGAAAACTCAGACCTGGAGGTATATTATTCAGTTTCATTTTCTATACACTGCCTTTTTAAAAATTCCAACTTATTTTATGTTAAACTGCATTGGAGATGCAAGTTATGAGCAATATTTCACTTAGGACAGACACCCAATTAAGTTGACCTTGTCATTAAGAGAATCATGTGTTTCATTGCTGAATTTAAAGCTTTGATAATCATTTTAATGGTGCTTCAAAATGACCAGAAATCTCTAGCAACAGGGATTACAAATTCTCACATTTCCCCAGGCAAATAAAGGACAAGACAGGCCACCTAGTCATGTTCCAAAAGGCTTTTTCCCTTCTTTGCTAGATGAGTATTTATGGCAGACAAGCTACCTCTAGGCTTTATCAATGATGATGATAAACTGAGAAGGAATGACAGCTGAAGGAGAGAGGAAAAACATGAAGGCGAGCATGAACCGTCGACTGGGGTGTCAGTGTGCATCAGAGAGGGGCAAAGCGTCCCAGGGAACTCAGAGCTCTGGAGAGGAGGAATGCCGTGGACTGACTCAGGAACAACCATTCAGAGCTTTAAAAATTCCAGGAAGTTGAAGAAAGCTAAAGAACTTTCAATTTCCACAACTGATATTTTTTAAACTTGGGCCATATTTATAATTCAGATAGTTCTTTGGCATTATTATTCCTGTCCCTTTTTGGAATGCTGCAATTTTTTTTAGCATTGTTACAAGAACACAAATATGGGTCATGTAGTTCTAGAACTCAAGCTGTGACTATCTTCCGTGGAACACCAAGTCCTCGGCAGCTGCTTTCTTCCCCTACTACGATCTCTTAGAGCCTAGGGTGACTGCGAAAGGATTTAGTGGTTGTTTCCTGAGATGCGTATAAGAAGGTTTACCTTCTGCAACTCACTCTTGTCTGACCTACCTTCACTTCCTAGTCTGCTAAGACAGAACTTAGAATTTCCATTCTATTTCAACTCAGGTATTAAGTTAATATCATATTTGTAGTTTACTCAACATTTTAAAATCATTGCTACAATTAATTTAATGAAAAAATTAAAATAGGAACTGGGGCAATGCCTTTCAGTTCTGGATTTTCATGGTCAGTGTGTGGCAGATAGTGTCATGGAGATTTCACTGATATGCCAGTGTAGGTTTCGTTGCTCTCTCGTTTCTGGGGACTATAGACACTGTGACCTATGCACTCTATTTAATATGCAGGATAGCTGCTTGATTTCCCAATCCAAGTCAAAATCCAGTTCACCTTGCTCTTTGGAAACTTGTGGCTCTTCCTCATGACTTCCCGAAAGAGGCAGGTGAACAAGATACTTGCTCGAGAGATGCACACACACCCCTGCTAGTTCTCTTCTCTGGAACACTTCTTCAAATGTTCCAGACTCTTTGCAAAGAAACATCCACCACCCATATGCTAACCAGCATAATCATCTCTGTTATCCATCCTACAATATGCTATATTAAAATTCCATTTTACAGGTGTCAACAGTGATTTCAACAACCATTCTCCTTACCCGATGTGCTCTCCTACATTTAAATTGTTACTTGTGTGTTGAATGACTCCTTAAGCACCCTGTTACAGAACAGGGGGTCTCCATCAGTAATACATCTTTTGAGTATGCACTTACCCCCAAACTATGTATGTTTATATATTTAGTAGATTATATGTGTTAGAACTGTACTATATATTATATTATTAATATAATACATATTATGTTGTATATTTAGCAATAATGTAGTAGTGATATTAACATTGTATATTAAAAACTAATATCTTTATATAGACTAGTCCAAAATAATATGTAGTATATTATAAAATAATATTGTTTACATTATATTATATATACATAAACTGTAGGAAACAAAGAGAATGATATAAGAAAGTACATGTGAATATAAATACAAGACAAGTGTTTTCCTTCCAAACTTAATTGGTTGTCTCATACAGCACCCTAGAGTTCATGCATCACCTTTGCCAAAAGCTGCCTTATTCTAGCAAGGAATTTTGATAGAATTGTTACTACAAAAATATAATTTAAAATTATTTTATATTATGTGGCTTGCTGATTTACTCTTTGACTTCACTTAGCAGTCCTTAAGACAATGCTGGAAGTAATTTGCATCTCCTGATGGGGTACTCTTGAAGTAGTGAACAGGATGTCTTGAGTAGTAATGGAAAACTGGCTTTAGATTAAAAATTTTCTCTGAATAGATTTAAGAGTAAATAATTTACAAATGTTTGATTTTGTGGGGGAAAATGGATATATGAGGACTAAAGCATCTTTCTAAGATTCATGGAGTAAATATCTAAGGGAAAGGTAGAAACAGAAAATAAGTCCCCAGGCCTCGGTGTTCCGAAAAGTACTTTGGTACTTTTGATACTTATAATTTCTACAGTTAAAGAATACACTTGCATCCCTGTGCACTTATGCAGACATTTTTAATAATATGAAAATTTTGCTATATGTTAAAGTCATTAGTTAAAGCCTTCTATGTAAATCATGTGTCCAAAATTCTTCTCATTTAGATAACCTTTCACAAAGAAATATATAGTCAAGAATGGGAATGCATATCAGAGAGATTATATTATATTAAAATGTCAGTTGGCATTTTAAAATATTTGAATTGATATAGAACATTGACCAACTTGTAAGCTAATGTTGATTGACAATCCCTCTTTCAACATTGCCTATATCTTTGGCTCATACACCGTACATTGCCTTTCATGCCAGATCATTTCAAAAGTCTTTCCTTTTTGGCCCATGCAAACAAATGTGTTTTAAAACCATTTGTTTGTTTTTAATATTTTAAAAAATATAAGTGATACTTCAAAACTTCATGAAAATTATTATCTCTCTTCCCCAAACAATGCACATATTTAGCAAATGATACCAAGTTAAGACCTCTGTTCTAGTATTATTACAGTATAAAAAAATTCTTTCACATGCCTCAGTTCATAGGAAAATGATTTTTAATAAAGTTATATACTAAATGAAATTTATTATTTTCTTATGAACTTAATATATGAAATTGTAGATGTGCTTCTGAGATAGCAGCTTAAAAGAACAGGATAAGGAAACAGAAAAGAGGGGAACAAAACAAGGGGCAATCTTCCCCTACTATGATTGACATTTTCATTCTGGGATGGCTGGGTCAGTGACAATGTCAAGAGAATTCCCCAAACCATGAGGTTGATTACAGAATTTATTGGGTAGAGTCTCAGCCACCTCTGGTGGTCTGAGGAGAACATTTGCCATAGTGGTATCAAAGACAGGTGGGCCTTATAATTTGGGATTGAGGTCTGAAACAGGGAATGTGAGAACGGAGGCCAAGAGTCAGGGCAATTCGGAAAGAGTAAGGGCAGTCCTGTATGAATCAGGGGCTAGAAGAAACTAATGAACCAGCAAGAGTTCTATTTGCCAAACCATGATGAAGGTGGGTCTAGGTGTAGGTCTGTTTGAGAAGAAAAAGTAGGACTTTCTTAAAGCCTAAAGGAATAGTCCCTACTTATGAATAAATATATCAGCCCTGACAGAGATTACAGCATTTACCAGGACAATATGGAGTTTAGATTTTATTAAGTGGTGAATAGAGAATACTTGGGAATTATATTACACTGAGTCTCTATGGAAAATTACTCCAGTGTTTTCCTTATTTTATTGAGTATCTTCTATCAAATTATATATTATTTTGCCACACCCAGAGAACTACTTATAGACAATAAGTGCTTTAAATACTTTCTTGCCCAGGGTCTCTCACATGTGCTTTCTCTGTATGCTGCTTTCCTGTGATTTTGTATGGCTCTCTCACTCATCTGCTTTGGTTTTTACCTAAATGACATACTTTCTGTGAGGTCACTTTGTACCATCTTATTTAAAACTATGGCCCTCCTGTAAGATTCCTTATCTCTTTGCCTTGCTTTATTTTTCTCATTATTTCACATCAATGATATCTTTCTTATATTTTATACTTACTTTCTGTCTCCTCCCAATAGAGTATAACATCCTGATGGAAGAGCCCATGCTTCTTGTTCACTGTTATATCTCAAGTGTCTGGAACACTGCACATATGAGGCGCTTAATAAATATTTATTAAATGAATAAATGAATATGGAAAAAATAGGTAGTTTTATCTATTCATCCAACAAATATTTATGCAGTAGCTTTTACTTGCAGATCTTGGGCTCTGATAACACAAAATTGCATGGTCTCTGCTCTGAAGTAGCCTATAGTCTGTCCGGGAAGATAGACCCATAAGTAAACACATATAACACAATGATATAAATGCCATAAAGTACTGAGAGAATGCAGGACAGGAAGCAGCTAACTCTTCCTGGGGTAGTCAAAGTTTGCTGAGCTGTTGAACTTTGAGCTATATTCTTAAGGATGAGTAGAAATTCATTAGGGTGAAAAGGGAGGGCAGGTTTCTTTTCATGTGTAAGAATATGTGGTTATAGTCAAAGAGGCTGCTGTTGGGCAATTATTTTCAGGCATGTGACTACCTGGAATAAAGAATGCCTGTTAGCCCTTTTGCACTGAGCACCTCTGAAGATGATCTTTGGCTAGCAGCATGGACTTCCAGGTACAATATTTCTATCCTTGCGGTCTTCTTTGCCTCTTTGCCAGTGTTATGCTTTTGCTCAAAAAGAGCCACCTCATTCTCTGATTGTTTTATGCCAAGTTGGTGTGTTGCCTGTGATTGTTTCCCAGCATTCCACAGCTTGACGTTTGCTTTAGTGTATCCTTATGGTGTTTCTTATGCCTGCCCTGCTTGCAGGCTACATATGTTGTACCATTTTACACTTGGAGACCTTCCAAAATGTGTGAGGGAGAATGAGACCAAAGTGGTTGCCTTTAACCAGAAGTGGGTATACAGGCAAAAAATCCTGGATTCCAAGAATCAAAGAGTTGAAACAGACTTGAGAAGTCTACTAGTCAATTTTCTGGACTCTTGGCAAGATTGTAGAAAGTGAGTCCAGGAATACCACTGCCATTTGCTCACATAACTAAATAAAACAATTCTAAGTAACAACCGAGTATTAAAAATTGAGCATTGAACGTATAACCATCACTGGTTAAGATAATACAAGTTTCCATTTTTGGTAATGTATTCATTCATTCAAATGACAAGGTACTATGATGTAAAAAATGAAGTAACTTTAATAACAGCCTTTCATTTCCTGGCTAAAGTAAACAAACTATTAAGAAATTAAACAACTTTTTCTGTTTTGTAAAACCTGATGTTTGGAAGGAATTCCTCTCTGAGAGGTCTGTCACTGACATGGAATCCTTTTACCTTTACATTGACTCTGACCTTTCAGAGTGATGCAAATAGTCAGCACTTGTTTGAAAGTAACCTCGTTTAAAATAATCACACCCAAATCTGTAACCAGGGCCTTACTACAGTCAATACTCTTAAGAGTCACCTCTAAGACATACGGAATACAGTCGTGGCAAAGAGAGAAATTACTGAAGACTTATCAAGACCAGTATCACTCAACAAATATGGAAGGTATTGCAACATACAGTGAAAATATAAGACATGATCTATCTCCTTAAAGGATTCTTGTGCTAATTGAGAAGATTGCATGTACACCCTGGAAAATAGTACATAGTGAATGCTGTGTCACTGTGATGACAATATTGCTGAGCATTATGAACAAGTGGTATATTGGCAAGTATTCCAGAATTTAGTAGTTGAAGAAATTGCAGTGGGTTGAAGTAGACAGAGCTACTTAGGATACAAGTGGAACCTGAGATGGGCTTGAAGGTAGGTTTTGCATGAATAGAATTAGCCAGGACATCTTGTATTAGGAAATAAAACAAAATAAACAAAATACAACACATGACTAATACGTAAAATGTTCAAGAATAGAGCATACACAGCCAAATTGGTAGATTCAGCTTGGAGGGTTTGATAGAGGGCAAGATATATTTGGAGTCTATTGAATGCCAAGATGACAATCTGGATTTTATTCTTTTGGAAATGCAGAGCTGTAGAGGTCTGATCAGAGGAGAAGCAAGAAGAAAGCAGTGCTTTAAACATGAGTCTTAGTTTTTTAGATATTTTGTTAAGAAGAATTCGTCAAGAATGTGTGTTAGGATCATTTAACATGGGCAGAGCAGTGGTAAAGAATAATAGGTTTTGAAAATACTAGCTGAGTTTGAATTCTGGCATTACCACTAACTTGCTGTGACCTTGGATAAATTAGTTAACTTTTTAGTGCTTTCTTTTTCTCATTTGTAAATTATGGAGATTGACAGGGATTACCTCATAACTTTGTAGATGAGCAGATCTGCACAAAGTTTTTAGAACAGCCCACAGTAAGAGTTTAATGAATGCTAGCTTTTGTTAGAGAACTGTTCTTAATAGTTTCCATGAAAAGAGTATTGATCAGATTTCTATACACATCTGCAACAGAAATCATGATAGTGCCTGCATTGTAGAGGTGTGGTCATAATCAACTGAAATAATGCTTGTAAGGTTGTCTGCCACAGAGCATGCCTTAACGATTATTACTTGGTTAATTTATGGCCCCACCCCAGGCTACAATTTAAATCTGATATCTTTAAGTTCAGACAGACTCATTTAGCAAAACTGTTTGGTAAAAGTCCCTGTGCTCTCTGGACTCAGAAGTCAAACTCAGATCAAATAACCTTATTTGGGTTTCCTGTAGAATGACGAAGACACAAAGACATGAAGAAAGGCCTTTGTTTGGGGAAACTTGATACTTTTCTGTTATTGCCAAAACAAACTCATTTGGACAAATAAAAATTGATTTGGAAATTTTAAAATAAAAATTGCAAACCAAACAGGATGTAGCTCAGTTAGGGAGGAAATGATTCACTGGGTTAATGTAATGAATGAGCTCTATTTGTGCAAGACTTAATTACTAAGTTCTTTCTTCAATACTTAGTACTGCTGCTGCCGCCTCGCCCTGTTCTATTCTAGGTGAAAAATGAGAAGCAGGGGAAGAAAGCACACACATTCTCTGTGTGTGTACATGTGTGCTTGCTGGCTATCAACTTTTCTCACAACTTTGTGCTTCCAAATGATTTTTAAATTTTAGTGTGTTTTTGGCAGAGGGGAGATTCCCTCACTATGAATAAAAGGTATTGAGATCAAAGGCACTAAGTAGAAACCGTCTAAAAGTAAAAGGGGTACTACTGTTCAAGATCGCTCTCCTTTTCTTCTCGCTGTAAGAGAGAGGTTAGAGAGTGGCATGTGGCTAGCAGAGCTGTAGCCACATGATGGAGGATGAGAGAGCTGTCACCTGCTTTGCTACACAGGGTGCCCAGCTTAACCCATCTTTCTTTGGCAACTGTGCCCCAGTGAGAAAAGCTAGCAGTCCATATGTTGAGTAGGCACCATGCCATTTTGACAGGCGTGAGTGTCGGCAAGAAAGGGACCATGTATGAGCATCAAATGTGTTTGTTGTGGGAAGGATTCTAGGCCAGGAATATTAAAATAACTGTCTGTCCTTAGCTCTAGCACATATGGTTAAGGAGATATGCTATGATGACTCACATTAACGTTGGAAAAAATATATATAGAATACACAACTATGCTATGTTAAGTTTCTGGTGTTGATAAATTGAGTCTGGAGTCTTCACAAAGGAAGGTTGTAGAGAGACATACATAGCAATAATAGACTCTTTTCTATCTATCAAATAGAATTGACTAAAGACTAAGTTCACATCCAATTTTAGTTCCACTGAATTGATGAACGGACCAAAGGATCCTGTTAAATTTTTGCTGAGAGGTCCTCAGGTATTTTCTAACACTATTTGAAAAATAAATGGGATATAATGGATTCATTTAATATTTCAATTCCAAGGAAATTAAATTAATTTTAGCAATGTTAGTTCAACTATTTTCCTGTTACAGGGATCATTTGTTTTAAAATCATGAGAGTTTTAAATGACATTGCCCTAATATTTGGTGTGATTAAATTAAGGGAATTAGTGTAAAGTCACTTTATCTCTCCTTTGCTTTCTAAATGAACTGTAATCTTCCTGTGTAGGAGAAAGGAATTATTGAGATATTTTTATACTTATAGCCATTTCTACATGTGTGTTTGTTGACTGTATAAATGTTTAGGCATGGAGATGCTTCACTTGACAATTGTGTCCCTTCAGAGTTTTCACCTGGCTTGCTTAACTCCTTTGAAAGGCAGCATTATATAGTGCAAAAATAGAGGACTCTGAGTTAAAAGAGATGTGTGTAAGATTCGGCAGTTGTCCACATGGTGTTTAAACTTATAACTACCTACACTCACACATGCGTGCGCACGCGCGCACACACACACACTTCCTCCTTCAAACCCACATGAGCTTACCATTTGTCATTTTGAAGCCAAGGACAGCACATCTAGTTTTTCTCCAGCTCCTGTAGTTTGGCCTCCTAGGGAAATGTCCTGGTAACAATCTAAATATATATTAGAGTTGCATCTCACTAAGGAATGTGTTGTTTCCTAAGAATATTTTTCTCAAAGATGAAAAACATCTTTGCACCTACTATATAATTCTCTTATATATCATGTTTATTGCTTATTGATTGCTTTCCCTGACAAAAATATAATCAAAAGGGAAGGACTTTTGTGCATGCTTTTATTATCATTATTACTGTGGCCCAAGCACCTAGCTAGAACAATGTCTGGTACATACTCATAACTCAATAAATATTTTGTGGAATGAATGAATCAATAAACTAGGCTTTTCTATAGTGATGGCTAAAAGGCAGATACACGGACTCCATTCTGTGTTAGTGTCAACGGCAGTAACCGCCCTGATCTCCACCAGCTTCCTCCATCCTCAAACAAAAATATCACTTTTAATATGGCCAATTGAATCATTGTTGTATAAAGTGTGACTAAAAGTATATTTAGAAAACTTTAATATTGATATTGCTCTGTAACATACACACTAAGTTAAAAAGAGTGTGCTTGCTTTGCAAACATAGCCTCGTGGCAAAGCTCCCAGCTTCCTCTTCAAACCAGATGGCCTCCCCTAAGCCCTACCCTCCATAGAATTTTGGAGATGGAGCTGGCCCTACCCCAGATCCAAATCAGGGTATCTGTGGTGGGACCAGGAATCAGCATTTTTACAAGCTGCTTAAGTGAGTCTTATGAAACACTAAGGTTTGGCAATACACAGCCCTGGGACTTCCTTTTCTTATATGGTTTCTTTACTCCTGTTCTCATCCATAGCTCTCATAACACTCACTGACTTAACCAGTGGTGGCCACAGATTCCAGTTTTAAGGCTGCCTGAAATTTAGTAAAGATAATTTTATTTTCCCTCATGTGACATCTAGAGAATGAAGGTCCAATTACATCACAAATTTGGACTGGGCAATAAATAGGGATCTGGATGTTACTTTGCAGATTTCC
Source organism: Anoura caudifer (assembly GCA_004027475.1). Lineage (NCBI taxonomy): Eukaryota > Metazoa > Chordata > Mammalia > Chiroptera > Phyllostomidae > Anoura > Anoura caudifer. Next base: position 778,624 of record PVKU01000013.1, on the reverse strand, counting down.
AGTTTTGCACAAATTATAGAACTATCTCTGGGGAACAAAAAAAAACAAAACAAAACTTAACCTTGTAAAACAGCTGCCTTTTAAAAAAATTCCTTCCTGGGATGCACATATGCATAGTCTTCACACCAATGTACAGTCCTCAATGCAGACTGGAGAAAAGTGCTTCCCGGGAGTGGAGAAATCAGGAAGAGGTGTCCCCGCTGGGTGTACCAGTTACAAAAAGTTAACTGTTCCTCAGGTTGACTCAGGCTGGCTGAGAGGAGTCCAAGCTAGGTTTTCTACTAGTCTCATGTCTTTCTTGGCTGATGACAGGGAGTTTTAATTACTACTTTTGCTTTTGAAAAACTTGTAAATAGGAGAGTTCATTTACATGAGGGTAGGAACAAGATTTTATAGTGGGGCCAGAATGAATTCTTTGGTAGCAGGACAAGAAATTAAAGAGAAAATGCTTACTTTTGAGTCAAGTGGTCATTAGGAAGCCTTGAACGCACAGATCTCCAGCTCTGCTACATGCTGGTTACATGATTGGGATGAGTCATGTCAGTAATCTAAACTAACATCCATTTCTTGGGTGTTGCAGAATGACTTGTTTAGTGCTTATGCATTGAAAAGTGGTAATATTGGTGATTATTTTGGAAGGTATATATTATCATGGTGGAGACATTGACAAGTTTTCAATGCTTTCTAAAAGCATGTGTATATTACGGATTTCAAAGAAACAAATGTACATCTTTAGGATTTGAATATTTGTGTCTCTTCCTTTTCTTAAATGACCGTCCTGAGAAACTACTCTAAAAATATTTTTGTAGTATCCTCTCAATGTAGTGAATGTGGTGAAATATGGAGGATACCACAAAGAGTGGACAATTCTAATCTCTGTCAATCTAACATCAAAGATTATGGAAAGATTAAGGTGTTTTTTCCCTAATAAGATGTAAGAGTATCAGTGGGTCAAAAGGGGGTATGTATATATATATATATATATATATATATATATATATATATATATATTTAAATATATTTAAATATATATTTAATTTTATTTTAATTGTTCTTGTACAGTTTTCTGTCTTTTGCTCCCATTCCAGCCCACTGCCCCAGCCCTCCCCACCCCACTCCCATTTCCACCCCCGCTAGTTTTGCCCATGTGACCTTTATACTTGTTGCTCCAAAAAGGGGTATATTTTTTTTAAAAAGTAAATATTTCAAATACTTCTCGAAAGAGGTAATCTGACTGGATGAGGCTATTTGTGAATCTCAAATTTTGGAGTTCATTAGTGTACATTAGAGTCATATGTGGTTTCCTTTGAAACATCATTCTTGGGCTCCAGTCCCAGGGATTCTGATTCAAAAGATCAGGGATGGGGTCTTGGAATCTGAATTTTCACAAGTACTTGATATGCACTAGCTGAGGACCACCCTTGGAGAAATACTGCAGGAGGTGATCCTAAAGGTCAATCTGTACTTCGGTTTCCTTGAGTCATTTATTTACATTGAAAGTATTTTCCTGAATCCTTGCCAGGAATATGAACAAAGTAATTTTTTAATGACTCACATAGTTACAAACAAGAAAATCTTCATGAAATCTGCTCTGGATTTCTTCTATGATTTCAAATTTGGAAAAAAAAAGTTTGGATATTCAAATAAACATTTAGTATCTAGAATGCTATAAGTAATTGTTTGAAAGTGATCCTGTTATGCCAAGAACAATTTGAAAGTTTTAAAAAATACACACAGAGTGTAGAAATATGTTATACTTACATGGAAACATTGCTGAAGTTTCACCCAAAGAAAGAGCAATATAACCTTGAGACTTCCACTGAGATAATTTAAAATACTGTGCCGTAACCTGGGCTGCAATTAAAATCATCTAGGAATTTTAATCAATCACATACATCTAAATTACAACTCAGGCTAATTAAAAATGAATTTTTGAGGATTGGGAGGAGGTAGTTCAGTTGTTCTACTAAAGCTAAGAGTCATTGGTTAAACTAAAATATATTCATTAATACAATTTCTAGTTTTATATGTCTTTCCTTTATTTCACATATGATTAAGAAAATTTGCTTGGTTTCTGATCTCAGTAAAATGAGATCAGATCAGGAGAGAGACAACATTAATTGCATTAACAAATATTTACAAATGTGATTTCTGACCTCCTGGAACTTACTAATTAACAGAAATAAATAGCCTTCAAGACAAGAAGATATCAGCTACAATTCTCAGGCTTCCATTCACTGGCTAAGGTTGAAAGTTGGTAGCCTAGGCTGTTTAAGCTCCTTTTAGATATAATGACTACATCTGATCACAAGAAAATTAGTGGTAACTGGGCCATAGTTATTGGGTCTAAATTTGTTGATTTCTCATAGGCAGAATTAAAAGAATGAACAAATACATTGAATGATTTAAAATTCTACAAATTTTATTAATCATTTAGTATATAAAAACCATAGTTTATTAGTTAGAATGATTTTAATCATAAGTAACAAAATCCAACAATAATAATATGGTGATTTATTATCATACAAACTAAAAAAAACCCCGATGTTTTGTGACTTCTATGTAATTCAATAATTTCATGAAAAACCTCATTTTTTTCTGACCTCTTGTGCTGTCTTAAGCATAAACTTTATCCTGAGTCTGGTCCTCCTTGTAGTTTGCAAGGGGAAGTTGGTTTCCTCTGTCAATTCACACTATAGGCCTGGTTTCCAGCCAGCAGATGCCAACCAGACAAATCTTTTACAGCAAGTACAGGGTGCAAGTCTTTCTCTTTAGTGTGATTGCTCCACCTTGGGTCATGTGCCTATCTCTGAATCATCTAGCATCCGTCTCTGAACTTGGAATGAACTCATCTTCTTTTTCACAACAGGAAGGGGTGCATAGCTGAACAAAATTAAGCTTCCGAAAGAAAGAAAAAAGAGAGGAGATGGAAGCTGGCTAGTCTACCTAAAGTTTTCAGAATGGTAAATGATGTTGAGTTAAATGAAAGAGATAGTTTTATCTGCCTTCAATAAACATATATTTTTTGCAGGCTCCTATGCTTTTTACAAATAAAACTAATTATGTATAAGTATTAGACAAAGTATTATTAACCAATTCCAAATTACTCATATAAAGAATGATCTGATATATATCAAGGCAAGATATATAAAATCATTCAATGCACAAAAAGAAGGGATACATACCTAACTTCCAAGGGTTATCATGTACAGTTCAGAGTAAACCTGAATTTTCTTTCAAGTTTGGAAAAGAAATCTTTGCACCAAATTGCTTGGGGTGGTCTTTTGCAGTCAGAAGTCTCCTCTTTCTTGAAATGAGACTTTTCCAATTCCAAACACTTTGTCACTTGGAACATATTCAAATATTAATTTGAATGTACTTCATTTTTTGATTTAGTATGATGATAAAGACTTCAGACACTAGAGGCAGGCAGCCTTTGTTTAAATCCTGCCCTGCCTCCACACATTCCTTTATTATTTGTGTGATCTTGAATATATTAATTAGCCATACTCAGCCTGTTTCTTTATGTACAAGGTAGGGTTAAAAATAGAATGAACTTCATAGGGCTGTTGAAAATATTAGAACTAGAATTGCACCTATTATTTGGTAAGGGCTCAACAAGTATTAGTTAATATTATTAATTTCCTAAATAATCTATATAAGTTTATTATAAAATGATCATGGAAATTATACTGATATGAGTAGTCAGCACCTATTAATTTCTTAATATGTGCTAGGAACTATGTAATTATTTAAATCACGTAAACTGCATATTATGTTCTTGTAATAACAACATGAAGCATGTTATCCCCATTTCACAAGCTGAAGTTTAGAGAATTCCTCTAGTTCCCACAGCTACTAGATGGTTGAGGCTAGATTTGAGTTCATAGCCATCTAGCATTAAAGGCCTCTGCTCCTTCCCCGCTTCATAAAGCAAAATTATTTTCTCACCATCTATAGACTTGTGATGGAGTCTTACTGATTTTTACAAGAATCTTAGCTCCATTTTTTCTCCAAAATATTGAAAACACCTTTAAATGAAATAATAGGAAGTAAAGCTATGGGTCAAATGCTGCAAACTTGGTGGCTTAGGCCGAATCCAGCCTATAGATGTCTATGTTGGGCTTCTACCATGTTTACATTTTTCTGAAGTAATTGCCAACATTTAGAACTGGAAGATTTCATGTAATAATAAAGATTTCTGGCTTGTATTCAAGTTATGGAAGTTCTGACAACTGTGGTTCCAGGTACTCCTTTAAAAACCATTGAACTGCACCTAAATAGGGCCATCCTCCTTTGAGATTGGGCGTACAATCTAGTTTGATCACTCCCACTTGTCCAATCACTTATTTTATTTTATTTATATTTTAAAGATTTTATTTATTTATTTTAGAGAGGGGAAAGGAGGGAGAAAGAGATGGAGAGAAACATAAATGTGCGATTGCCTTTTGCAGGCCCCCTGCTGGGGACCTGGCCCATAACCCAGGCATGTACTCTGACTGGGAATTGAACCAGCAGCATCTTGGTTTGCGGGCTGGTACTCAATCCACTGAGCCACATTAGCCAGGGCTCAATCACTTATTTTAGTTATCAAACTCCCCCAGAGGCATTTTAATTTGTGATTTGCTGTAGGCAGTAAAAGTGTTTCCCCGTCCCCCCACTATGGTTTATTCCTCTTGGAGGAAAATAATTGAATTATATGGTTGTCACCAAAAGTCCATTCCCCAACTTTGGTATGAGAGCTGATGTACCACTCAGAAATTTGAGTCTCAGAAAAGATCTTCAAAAGGTAATACTGCCATGCCCTCTGCTTGCCTAATAAAGCATTTTCTGATTCTGGGTTAAACAAGGATAAACAACAAGCCTTAGAAACGGGTCCCTAAAACAGCACATTTCATTGACGTCAGATCAGGTTTTCAAGCCATTAGGTCCTTGATTCAGCTAGTATTTAAGATCTTATCTCATGAATCATTCACAGAGAGGAGGAAAGAGCCTGTGGAATGTCTTCCTCTGGGGCAGGCATACGGATGAGATGTGGTATTGGAGAGTATCCAAAACTCAGATTTCCAGAGAGCTTGGCAAGAATGTAGAAAGAGGGATTAAGAAGTAGGAGGTTCTTTTAAAGCTTAAAGCATCTGTGCCAATGGGACAAAAACACCATTACTTTTATATTTTTGGTCCCTAAACTAAGGAAGTTCTGTGGTTGTTTATTCTGGAAACATAGGTGTTTCTCTCTTTAGAGAAATTTAAAATGCAAGAATCCACGTTTACCAAGAGGGATTGCAGATTTAGGTCACAGAATACTGTCCTTTACTGAATGATTTCTTTCTATAGAATTTTTTTCTTAGTAATAAGCTTCCCTGGGACATTTATGCCATAGCTGTAGTTATAAAAATTATAAGCAGATGAGAAAATGAGGACTTAGAGAAGTTGCCAAGTTTTCACAGTCTCCCTAGGTTTATCTTATTGGAAAGTACAAACCAAACACTATATCTTATTCTGCTACACTTCAGTCTCCCTCACTGCCAGTGCACTATATTTTCACAAAATAGGTTCACCAAAACTTAGGATTTGTAGTTAAGATTCTGAATACACATTCTGTGAAGCCCAGTAAATACTGTTCTATATAGTATAGATTTTTTACTTACAAACAAAGAAGAAGATACTTGAGAATTATTAGTAGTCACATGTTGGCATCTTTATTCACCGAATTGTTGGGAAATCATTCAAATGAATAGCAGATGTGGAAAGGAAAATAACAATAAAGCTTCTGTAAATGGAAAAATCCACAATATCTTTCAAACATTTTCCAGAAGACTGAACATTTGTACAGTCTTTGCTCTTTTAAAATGTGCTCATTTGTTTGGATACTTATTCATAATGAGATAAGTGATATTCATGCCAATGTATGAGTGTCATTTTGAATCCAGGAAAATAAAACAAAAGGGAAATTTCACATGAGATAGTCTTTCAGTTTCTATCTACTACTGAAGCATCTTCTATAAAGAGCATCTCTGAAAGGAAAAAAATACCTTTAGTAGTTGCCTACTTTATAATATAACATAGTCAATTACTTCAGAAGTTTGAGAAGGCACAGATGCATGTAATTCCTTAATAAAATTATGGCTTGACCTAGAATACAAATTGTTTGTATTGTTTATTCTTACATTTAAAAAGTTATTTTAAAACATTATTTTTAGAAACTTATTTGGTAAAGGGGGCAGGGCTTATGAGTACAAATTCTTTCAGATATGGCCACCAAATGGTGATCACTTTTATTCTTAAGGAGTAGGAGGTAAAGAAAGAATAGAAAGCATGAGTTGATGGTAGATAATTCTCAGTGTTCCACCAGCAGCAATCATTTCCATAGCCATATTTAAATTGCTGCATCATATTTGCCAAACATCCAACCATAGACAATGGACAATTTGATATATTTAAATTTTGCTTTTTGAGTCATGGAGACAAAGAGTCAGCTCCTTGATGCAAGGACAGAAGCTCTCCACTAAAACCAGCAGCATACCAGGAAGGGGTTTTCATTTTTATTTATTTATTTGGCTGAAAGTGAAAAGACTTTTAATAAAGAAATCAGGACTCCTGTCAAGATGGAGGTATAGGTATATGTGCTTTGCCTCCTTGAACAACCACATAAAGGGATTAGAACTAAATCTCAAAACATATAACAGCCAGAACTATTAGAACATTGAACTGTATGGAAGTCTGACAACCAAGGATTTAAAGAAGCCACATTCATCCAGGTGGGTAGGAGGGATGGAGACATGGAGTCTGAGCAGAGAAGTGAGGAGACATGGTGTGGTGCAGAGAGATGATGGTAGCAATAGAATGGGCCAAGCAGTCCCACATTCGTGTGAGGTAGATAAAAATTGGGAGGAATACCTTGGGAGTGAGAGATCCCAGCCTCAAGCCATACTGCACAGCCCAGGGTATAAGTGCCAGAAGATAAATCCCTATAACTTCTGGCTGTAAAAAACAGTGGAAGTTGGAATGGCAGAAGAAACTGCCAGATTTTCAGGAGACTCTGCTTAATAGGTCCCCACAGTCTTAGAACATACACCAACCCACTCAATCTAGGAATCAGCACCAGGGCAAGAGCTGGCATGGTGCCAGTTGCACATGGGGAATGCGTGAAGTGACTGGCAATAGGACAAGTGCTGGGCAAACACCCAGAAGCCAGGCAGTGGCACAGTCTTCTCACCTCCCACTCTGTGCTCTCCCCCTACACAGAGCCACAAAGCAATGAAATGGGTTGCCTCATCCTGGCAATTACCTAAGGCTCTCACACAATTTACAGGTGCATTTCTACAATAGGCTATGCTGCTAAGACAGGGAGTCAAAGCAGCTCTACCTAATATACAGAAACAAACACTGGGAGGCTGCCAAATTGGGGAGACAAAGAAATGTGGACCAAATGAAAGAACAGAACAAAATCCTAGAAAATAACTAAATGAAACAGAGATAATTAACCTATCAGATGCAGAGTTCAAAACACTGGTGATCAGGATGCTCAAATAACTCATTGAGTACAGTAGCAACATAAAGGGAGAAATGAAGGTTATACTAAGTGAAAGAAAGAAAAAAATCTACAGGGAACCTACAGTGAAGGGAAGGAAGACTGGATTCAAATAAAAGATTTGGAACACAAGGAAGAAATAAGCATTCAACCAGAATAAAATGAAGAAGCAAGAATTTAAAAAAAAAGAAGATAGCATAAGAAGAATCTGGGAAATCTCCAGTCATACCAATATCCGAATCATAGGGATACCAGAAAAAGAAGAGGAAGAGCAAGAAATTGAAAACTTGTTTGAAAAAATAATGAAAGGAAACTTCCCTAATTTGGTGAAGGAAACAGACGTACAAGTCTAGGAAGCACAGAGAATCCCAAACAAGGTATACTCAAAGAGAACCACACCAAGACACATCATAATTAAAATACCAAAGGTTAAAGATAAAGAGAGAATCTTAAAAGCAGCAAGAAGTGACTAGGAAGAAGTATTCAAAGTGATGAAAAGCAAGGACCTACAACCAAGATTGCTCTATCCAGCAAAACTATAATTTAGAATGGAAGGGCAGATAAAGTGTTTTCCAGACAAGGTAAAGGTGAAGGGGTTCATCATTCCCAAGCCATTATTACATAAAACATTAAAGGGACTTATTTAGGGAAAAGAAGATAAAACTATGAATGAACATTAAAAATGCAAAAAAATTCACAACTATCAGTAACTCAATCTAAACAAACAAACAAACAAACAAGCAAGCAAACAAACTAAGCAAACAAGTAGAACAGGAACAGAATCATAGGTATGGAGATCATTTGGAGGGTTTATCAGATGGGGGAGGGGAGAATGGGGGAAAGGTGTGGGAATTATAAAACATAATTTGTAGGTACAAAATAGACAGTGTGATGTTAAGAATAATATTGGAAATGATGAAGCCAAAGATCTTATAGGCATGAACCATGGACATTAACTAAGGGGGCAATTGCTGGAGTGAAAGGAGGTACTAGGCACAGTGTGGTAAAGTGGGAAAAACTGGGACAACTGTAATAACATAATCAATAAAATATACTAAAACATGAAATTAAATAGAGTAAATGTAAATAATTTCATCAGCAAATTATATGTATGGGGTATTTTTAGATTTCAGACAACATATTATAAATTAATTGTAAATAATATTATAAATAAATTTTAAATTTATTTTTAAATAAAAATATTTAACCTCTGGATCATCACAGATAACCTTTCTTAGATAGGTTATTATATAGGTGTAATTGCATAAACTGTGCACTTAGGAATATTTTCATCATTTTTTCTATGTGGCATCCATGTTTTATGTTGATTCAGCCATGCTGTACTCACACTATTGGCTGTAACTCCCACACCGCCTCTGTGATTACCCATGTACTTCTTTGCCCAATAGATTGGTAACAATCTTGAGGCAACTGATTCCTTGAAAAAACATTCTCAGATTCCTATTTTCTCAACTTTCATCACTAAAATATACTCAGGCTAGCATGCTGAATTATAAAGACAAAGAGTCTAGTCACTTCTGTGACAATAGCTAGCTAACCGAGTGTGCCTAACCTAGACTAGCCTGAGAATCTAGATCTGCTGACCTAAAAGACTTGTAAGCTGAGTAAATGCTTATTATTTTAAATCACTGAATTTTAGGGTTGTTGTATCATACAGCATTGTTATACAGCAGATTGAAATACTTTATTTTTATCTATGGGTTGAGTCCAAGAAGAAATACATTTATAATAAAGATATCAAAAATAGATGTAAATAGCTTTGCTCATTGCAATTGATACATAAGGAATATTTTTTAAAGTTTCAATCATGGAAAATATACAATTAGATGGTATCTCAATTCTAGTTATTATTAAAAGGAAATATTTTATTAGTTGACTAGCATAGATCAATGAAAGATTTATTTCTTTATTTGATAGATTGTTATACATGCATGATACATTTCTTGGCTATGTAGGCATGTTTTATTTCATTGTTTTATAAATGTGGCATAGATATGTTTTATATTGTTCATGCTATTCTTTGCATGTGTCTTTCTTCACTTTATACTAGAGTTCTCCACAATTGGACTGATGTCAAAATCGGAACATCTTTAAAATTCCTGAGATAAAATTAAGGGGAAAGCAATCTAAACAAAATATGTAGAGGTAAAACAAGATTTAGGTTTTATATCAAAACATGTATATCAGCAAACTGTTGTGATAAGGACTTACTCAGATGGGCAAGTATCAATCCTATTGAAAAGACCATTTATTTGATAATTTCCACACAAATAACATATCACAAATCAACAGAGCCTATTTTGAGGAACATGATGTAATTTGAGCCATATCTTAGTCTTCCTGCAAATGTAAATTGCCAACTGTGAGGTGCTTTGGAAATGGGTGAATAACATTAAATTTTATTGGCTTAAAATATTTGTCTTTAAACTGAGGAAATTATAGACCTTTCTGATTAAGAGATACCATGATTTCATTCTATTACTGCAGCTGGTCTCAGTGCAGAGATCTGGATAAGCTTGTACTTTTTAAAAAAATACTTTAATTTTTTTAGAGTAGTTTTAGGTTCACAGCAAAATTCAGAGAAAGGTGCAGAGATTTCCCATATACTCTCTACCCCAATATATGCAGATCCTCCCTCATTAACAACATCCCCACCAGAGTGGTCATTTGTTACAGTTGATGGACCTACATTGACACATCAAAATCAGAGGTAGTCTAATAGTTTACATTAGCATTTAGAAAGTCTAATAGTTTGCATTAGCATTCATGTAGTGTTGTACATTCTATGGGTTTGGACAAATGTAAAATGACATACATCCATCATTAAAGTATCATACAGAGTATTTTCACTGCCTTAAAAATCTGTGCTTCAACTAGGTATCCCTCCCCACTCCAGACCCTGACAATTATTAATATGTTTACTATTTCCATTGTTTTGCCTTTCCTGTAGTGATACATAGTTGAAATCATACAGTAGTTTTAGATTGGCTTGTTTCACTTAGTAATGTGCATTTAAGGTTCTTCCATGTCTTTTCATGGCTAGAGAGCTCATTTCTTTTTAGCACTTAATAATATTCTATTATCTGGATGTACTGCAGTTTATTTATTCATCTATCCACTAAAGGACATCTTTCTTACCTCCAAATGTTGCCAGTTATGAATAAAGCTGCTTTAAACATCTGTGTGCAGGTATTTGGGCAGACATAAATACCAAGGAGCATGATTGCTGAATTATATGATAAGAGCATATTTGCTTCTGAAGGAAGCTACCAAACTGTCTTTCAAAGTGGCTGTGCCATTTTCCATTACTACCAACCAGGAATGAGAGTTTCTGTTGTTCTACTTCCTTATTAGCATTTAGTGTTGTCAGTATTTTGGATTTTGACTATTCTAACAGGCATGTAATAGTATCTCATTGTTGTTTTAATTTGCATATGATTTGGAGCATCTTTTCACATGTTTACTTGCCATAAGTATATCTTTTTTGGTGAGGTGTCTGTTAAGATCTTTGGACATTTTAAAATCAGGCTGTTCATTTTCTTATTGTTAAGCTTTGAGAGTTCTTTGTGTATTTTGGATAAAGTCCTTTATCAGATGTGTCTTTTAAAAGTATTTTTTCCCAATCTGTGGCTTGTCTTCTTATTCTCTTGACATAATCTTTCTCAGAGAAGTTTTTAATGTTAATAAAGCCTGGTTTATTAATTGTTTCTTTCGTGAATATTGCTTCCGGTGTCCTATGCCATGCACTTGTCAATTTGGAAAAGATTTTCTACTACAGTCCCACATTAGTATAGGACTGTAGGGGACCATTCTGCATGGCATGGGCCCAGCTCCCAGCAGAAAGCAAGGTCCGATGCACAGGACCCACACCCATGGATAGGTTCTCCCATGGGGAATCAGGCCTGCAATGTACCTAGGCTGCTTTGAGACTTGCTTTTGCTAAAACTCCCTCACCCTGAATTGAGGCAGCAAATGTTTACTACAAAGTAACTTCCTAAAATCCATGCTAAACCTTCCAAGGATGATTGTAACCTGTTCAACCACTTTTCCCTTTTCATTTGCAAATACCTTTCTTCTATGATGTGATTAGTGACATCCTCTCCTTTGTTTTTTGTAAAAGGTAACCACCTAAAGCAAACCTGTGCATAGTAAATGAGGACCATCATGTAATGTGCCCAGAAAAAGAAATAAAGGCTTGTCATGGTGGAGGCCAAGGCTTTTTTGCCCTTTGAGAGAAAAAACACACCATCCCTTTTCTTCCACAGGACTCTGTAGTCCATGTGAATTTCTCCTATCTCATCCACAATGTGGTGGACCCACAAGCCAGGGTCCACGTAACAGGACTCTATTGAAAATGGGCCTACTTTGATTTGCCCTTTTCAGTGACTGACAGCTCAAACTTCATGAGGCAGTCCTTAATTTTTATTTATTGGGAGGTTCCTATTTTGTGTTTATTCATAGTCTGATTCTCTTTATTTCTTACCAGAATATGACATAAGATGTGTCTGTTTCTTCTTCAATGTGACCACTATCTCAATAGTCAAGCTGATTTTCATTTTCATTTTTTTCATCCTCAACCAAGGACATGCTTATTGATTTGAGAAAGAGAGGAAGGGAGAGAGAAAGAGAGAAAGAGAGGAAGAGAGAGAGGAAGAGAAAAATTGATGTGAGAGAGAAACGTTGTTTGGTTGCCTTTTGTATGTAGCCCAGCTGGGACTGAACTTGTAACCCAGGCATGTACCCCTATCAGGAAGTAAACCCACAACCTTTCAGTTTGCAGAATGTTGACCAACAAATTGAGCCACACTGGCCAGGGCAAGGTGATTCTTATATCTAAAACATAAGTCCTTTTATTTTGTTTCGTGTAATGAGGTTCCTCTATCCCTCATTATCAGAGTCAGTCTCACTGTGGACACTGTTTTAACATATTCTTAAAAATGAACTAAAGGAAAGAATTAAGTGTCATTGAATCACTGCAGAACAGTGGGACTACTGCTTCTCTTCATCTAGCCTATTTCATCGATTCATCAGTAGTTCTCAAATTGATTTAGCCTTTTTGTCAGACTACAATGAGAAAATAAAAAACTACCTTAGACATTTTAAACAGAAAAAAATGTTAATACAAACAATTGGTTATACTGGTAGTGGTCAATTTAAGTAAATGAGAATAACCACTTCTGCATCTATAGGGCTTGGGTTACGAAAATAGGAGGTAGTGTAACATAGCTCGAGATCTGGGTTTACCAGGTAGAAGGTGGGGACACTATGGGATTGACTGTCCAGCAGGACCCGGAGCCATGGAAGAAAAATGTGCTCTGCTGGGGATGTCACCTACAACAGAGAGGAGCAGGGAGACAGAGAAAGAAAAAAGATGGAGATGAAGAAGAAGAAGCAACGCCCTGGCTTGTCCTCTCTTTGCACAGCCTTTAGTTCGGGTACAGAGAATGGCTGGAGAGAGATTACAGAAGAAAATCTGAGTTTACTTTTAGACATCCAAATCTGAGGAGCCTGTGGATTATACAAAGGAAGGTATCTGATAAATATTTTATAGATAGGGAAATGTGGGCTGGAGCTATATCTTTGTGAATCATTATTACACAAATTGCAATTGAAGATATAGACTGTATAAGATCAAGGAATTGCATAGAATAAAAAAAAAGAATTGAGGGCAAAGGATGAAATCAAAGGAACACCAATGTAAAAATGCACAAAGGAAGAAGAGTCTGTAGAAGAGGCCAAGAAGGGGCCTTCCTTATGCCAAGAAAGCATAGTAAAACTAGGGGAATGTAATAGTACGAGATGGAGGAGATAAATTTAAAAAAAGGGTTAAAAGTATCCATTGATTTTCATTTTGGTTATGGCTAAGAAGTCAGTGAAGATATGGAGAGGAAGATCAATCACAGCTTATTGAATCATGAAAAGAAATGAGCGTGTCCCACAAGTGTAGACAACTCATGTAAGAAACTTGACCATGATTAAAAAGAAAAAATGTATCTAGTAGCTATTGATTAGTATGTAGTAACAAACCGGATATAATAATAAATGTTGTAAGTTCTGATATAAAGAACAATTCCAGACTTCGCCCTGTGTACTTCTTCATCTGGGCATTCATCTGTATCCTTCGTCATATTGTTTATTATTTAATGAACTGATAAACATGTTTCTCTGCATTCTGTGAGCTGTTATAATAAATGAATGAACCCAAGGAGAAGGTCATGGGAACTTCTGATTTGTAGCCAACTCAGACAGAAGGTATGAGAAACCTGAGAACCTGCCATTGAGATTAGCATTTGAAGTTGGGGGACAGAACCTTAACCTCCAGGGTCCACAGTAACTCCCATTGTCAGTGTCAGAACTGCATGGTGTGGGCAAGCCCACACATCAGAAGTACTGAGAGTGTGAGAGTAAAAGAAGAAAACTAATTTTTCTCTAATATCTATAACAAGTTCTTCTCAATACAGAAAGTACTACTATTTGAATTTTATATGAAATAGAGCAAAGCCTATCCAGAGGGTGTGTGTAGTATATGTGTATCTGTATCTATGTCTATATGTCTACATCTTCACCTGTACCAATATATCTATATCTATATCTGTATCTGTATCTGTATCTGTATCTGTATCTGTATCTGTATCTATCTATATATAGGTACACCTATACCTATCTATCTTTCTCTCTATATATATACAGGGTCCAGCACAAAATCTTTTATTACAAAATCATAAGCATGTAATTCTGTACCATAACAATGTCACTTTCAAACACACAATATAACATTTTAGGTGAAATGTTCAAATTAAAGCTATAAATTATTACACCCATATTATTACCCTCAACCACACTCAAGCAAGCCTTACTTCTGCTGGACCCTGTATATATAATGCTAAAAACTGAAACAAGTGAAACCAGATTTAGTGACAGAAACAGCTCACTGTGGTATTGGGTCTTTCAGATTCATGACTATATACTTAATTTTTATGTCTTCTCTCCTAAATCAAGCCTTTATATATTAACCGCAATATTCTCTCTATTCTTGTCTCTGGCTTCCGTGAATCAAGTCTCTCACTTCCTACCTAACCCACACATTTACATGATGAATCTACCACAAACTCCACTTTGATCACATCAATCCCTTGTTCAAACAATAAAGTATCTCCTACTACATCCAATAGCTCTTTAGCTATTCATTTTATTTATTAAAATAAAAAGTACAATAGTTCAGTACATTTGGGAAACACTGAATTTTCCTATTGTTTTATTTCTTAGAAAAGGAACCTCTATTTGTATGGCATAGAGCAGTAGTGTTTTACAGAAAAATTCATTTGGGAAATCTTACCACGATGCAGGCACACACAAATATTCACTTTAGGCAACATTTCCTGATCACAGAAATCCTGATAAGAAATAGAATGGCACAGGTTGGTAGCAAAAATAAAACCTAGAGTAAATTCTCTGGAATGATGCTGTACATGGAGACCCATATTTCTGTTTGCAGTGCAACCATTCTTAATTCATGACTTGCCTATTGTAATTACCTAAGCAGATTTAGTTTTGATTTTCTTTAATATTTTCTATTTTTCTTGGGTGCTTTCACAATGGCTTCCAAAGCCTTATTTATATTTCTAAATTAGTGGCTTGTGTAAGGAAATGGGACCTAGCAGTGAAAGAAGAAAGTAAGCACTCAAAAATGAGTCCATAAATGAATTTCAGAGTAATGTTTGCTGACAAAATGGTGTTGTGATTTTTCTTTCTCCTAATTTTCCATTCATAGATAACCATGCCATGCGTTTGTTTTGTGGTCTTTACTTTGTCTTTTATAGGGTCTGATAAGCAATTTGAAGTCTGAAAATAAAGATCAACTTTTTGCATTTCCATGGTGATATTAGGACTTTGTGGTTGTTTGCACAGTTCCACTTAAAGATCGCAATCACAGGCACATTGATGAATAAAAATGTTTTTTCTGTGCCTATGGAGATAAAGTAAACTTGCAAATTCTGAATGGTAGAGTTGCAGCAAAGGACATCACACAATTCTGTCCTTTAAGTAAAATTATATGTGAACACAAATGCATTTCTCTAATATGGGGAAACATGCAATCACATGGACATGCGGATGTGGTGCGGCCTGATACTCAGATGTAGAGAGTGGCCCTTGGTACCAAGCATCCTTGGTGCCCAAGTATGATGGGTAGAAAAATGCCCTCCAAAGATGTCTATGCTCTAATCTCCAGAATCTGTGAATATGTTGCCTTACACAGAAAAAGGGATTTTGCCGATGTGATCAATGTTAAGAAATTTAAAATGGGGAGATTATCCTGGATTACATAAATGAACCTGGAAGACCTCATATTCTGTTTGGGAAGTTGTAGCAGTCAATCAATGGGGAGAGCTTCCTGATAAGTGAGAGAACCACCTAAGACAGCCAGTGCCAGTGGGTGAGACAGCACTTCCCCACCATCTAGTGATATCCCCTGTTTATATGGGGCTAGAAACTTCTTGAGAAAGATTTTGAATTCTGATCTCACAACAGGTGACATACAGAAATGCCTGTCACTTTAGTTGAATTGGGATGAGGAACAAATTTATTTTTTCCTAGAAGTTTCCTGAAACTTCTAGGAAAAAAATTTCTTAGAGGCAAAATGATGACTAGCCAGAAATTCCAGAGTCACCCATAGGCTTAGGAATTAGGGAGAAAGAATATGTGACTCTAAGGAGACCCAATATGATCCAAACCCCTACTGAGCAGTATAGTGGTTAAGAGTACAAGATTCAGAGCCAGGACTGAAATCCTGGATCTTCTGCTTAATAACTGGGTATCCTTGGGTAAGTTACTTCTTGCACTTTGGTTTTATCAACTGCAAAATGGAAATAATAGTATCTATGTTAGAAAGCTTTTGTAAAAATGATGGGTCACTACATCTAGAGTGCTTAGAAAAGTTTCAGACATATTTAACATTGCATAAATGTAGCTACTATTAATATCCTTGGGATGAAGGAGTATGGGGCTTCTCTTAAGGAGTAGAACACAAAGAGAAGCCACTTTTCTATATGTACATGTATGTGTATGTGTGCATGTGCACATATGTACACATATGTGTACATATACATGTATATGCATATGAGAGGGGGACCCAGTGAGCAGTGGAAGCTTCATGTGGTTGCTGGGAGGTGAGAGGCAGAAAGGAAAGCAGGTCCCAGCCTATAATGCACTAGCAGTGCTGGTGCAGACATGAACCCTCGTTAACTGAACAGCAGTTGAGAGCTGTGGTGGTGTGGAAACAGCAAGCCAGGGAGCATTAGTGACTAAGGACACAGTAATTAAAGTTGGTGGCATACTGGACTGCACTGAGGCAGTGATCCAAGCATAAAGAACCGAGAATATAGCCTGGAGTAAAGTGGCATGGGAGATTGCTATGAGACAGGAGTTGAGAAGAAGGTGTTGGGTATAATCCCACCAGAGGAATTGCTGGGTCAAAAGGCAATTCCATTTTTAGTTTTTCTTAGGAAATTCCACACTGTTTTCATGGTGGCTGCACCAGTCTGCATTCCCACCAACAATGTACTAGGGTTTCCTTTTCTCCACAACTTCGCCAGCACTTGTCTGTTGATTTGTTTATGATGGCTATTCTGACTGCTATGAAGTGTTATCTCATTGTGGTTTTAATTTGCATCTCTCTGATGGCTAGTGATGCTGAACATCCTTTCATATGTCTATGAGCCCTCTGTATGCACCCCCATGCTCGTAGTAGTGTTATTTACAATAGCCAAGGACTGGAAACAGCCCAAGTGCCCATCAGTGAATAAGTGGATCAAAAAACTGTGCTACATCTACACAATGGAATACTATGCAGCAGAAAGAAAGAAGGAACTCCTCCCTTTTGTGACAGCATGTACAGAACTGGAAAGTATTATGCTAAGTGAAATAAGCCAGGCGGTAAAAGACATATACCATGTGATCTCACCTATAAGAGGAACCTAATCAACAAAACAAATAAGCAACCAAAATAGAAGTGGAGACATGGAAATAAAGAACAAACTGACAGTGACTGGAGAGGAGGGGGAAGAGGATAATGGGGGAAAGAAGGGGAAAGGTCAAGCCAAGGAACATGTATAAAGGACCCATGGACAAAGTCAATGGTGGAGAGGGTCAAATGTGGGAGGGGGATTGAGCAGGGCGGGGAAGAGTAATTAGGGGAAAAATGGGGACTAATATAATTGAACAACTATAAAAAAACAAAAAATTAAAAAATATAAGAGAAAAAAAAGAAAGTGGTCTGAGCCAGATACAGCTAATGTACAGTGGGGTTGCCTATTTTGGAAGCACCCGTAGGTGGGGAATCTCTAGGAGGGATTCCCACAGAGGCTCTAGAGAGAGTTCTGTTAAGGGCAGAGGCTCTGCATTGGGAAGGTGGGGACTTTCAAACCGGTAGGCTTTGTGTCTTTTAATATGACCTTATGTGTGCCCAAAATTAGGTAAGAATGAGGGAAACTTCGGGTGGCACAAACTACATATTATATAGTGCAATAGATCCTCTAACAGAAGAATCAAAGGGGAGCCCAGAGGGGGGAACATGCTTGACCTCAACACAATGAAAAAATAATGATTTAGAGAAAAGTTAAAATAAAATGTGCTAAGAAGAAAATTTAATTAATTTCTGCGGGTTTTTTTTTTTGTTTTTTTTTTTTTTGCATTCTACTTGTGTTACTGCTTCAACCTAAATTTGTGTGCCATTATTTGGGTGCTGTAAAACTGAGTAGTATTGAATTGGTTTTTGACCTCTCATTCTTTAGAAACAGATTATGCTGATAGCTTTTGTCAATCATTTACATTAATTGTGCATATTTTGTATACCTGACCCTTTAACAAGCAGTGAGGAGGTGGTACACACGTTGACATACTACCTATTTGTTCTTCAAAAAACAATTTTCAAATGGTTATAGCACAGGAGAAGAAAATGTCATAAATCACCCAGAAAGGTTATGCAAATATATATGCATAGCCCTGCAATGCAGCAAACTACGCACACAGTCATCGAAGGGAACATATAGATATGCAAGCTTGTGTGTACATGTTGTTTTACACTTGGCCTTGACTCACTTGATATCAAATAGTGCCAAAAGCACTGAATAATTTTAATATTTAGCGTCCACTTATAAAAGTGGATGCTAAATATTTATTTCTGAATTTTTTGTTTCTGAATTAATTAGTCAATATAACACAGCTATAAAGTAAAATCCAAGGTTAGAGTCAGATTTAATAAAATTCACTTCATATTTTGCTACAATAATTGATTATAGTATCTGAACTGGAAAGAACTCAGATCTCAGATACTTCAGCCTTTCTCCCAATACATAAAACCTTTCTTTCTACATCATCCCTGAGAGATTGCATCTAGAATCTTTTTTCCACTTTCAATGTCATTAACACTTCTTTAGTATTCTTTCCTAGTTCCTGTTTTTCTTCCAGTCTCCTAATAACATGTACCCAGTTATCCACTTTGTTTATCTCCTCACCTTTTCCCTTTCTGCCCCTCCTCTCCTTTCTTCTTTATTCTGCATTCCTATGGTCTTCAAATAATAATTATAAATATAACTTCTAATACTTAATTCTATTCTTGACTCTCAGCCCCCAGGCATGAATTTTGAGCTGTCTGATAGATCCTTTCTGCAAAATATCCCATTAGAACCACAACAGAGCATGACTTAGCTCCTGGGTTCCCTCTTTTGGTTGACGGCACCACCATACTCTGGTTTTAAAACCCCAGGTATTTCTAAATCTTTTCTCCCTCACTCTCTGTACAAAGTTAGTGGAGAGGAAAGAATGAACTTGGAATTTGAGGAATTTGGTCTTGGTTTTAGCCTCTCTAATTAACAGCCTTTGGGACTATTAAACAATTCATTTAATTGCTTTGAGCTTTAATTTTTCTAACAAATGAGCTGATGGGAACAAATAATTTCTAAAATTCTTTTCAGCTCTGACATTCTGTTGCTGTGTATGATTCCAAATCCTATCAATTCTCTTGCCTCAGTTTTGGTTGCATGTAACTCCTCTTCTTTATTTCTACTACTTCATCTCACCTGACCCCATCCCTGAGGTCTCATCTAGACTTTTAGATCTCCATTGGATTTTTTCTCATTTAACTATCTCTTTAACTTATCTTTCCAATACATTGCTTAATTTCCATAGGAATTTTCCTGAAACCTAATACAGTGATGCATATTTTGTTCACTAACCTGCAATGACTCACTACATCCTAGGGTTAAAATCCAAATCCATAGTTGTACGCCAAACTATGACTTCCTCTTCCTTCTTTCTCTCTTACCCATATTTATCTACAGTTATAGATGTCACTTGGCTGACTTGGCTTTCCCATACATATCTTCCATTTTATTCTAGACCAAGCTACTTTGTTCATCCTATTTACTCTGTTTAATTTTTTTTTTTTTTTTGCTTTCCATTACTCCATGTCCACATCCTGTTAATTGCTTAAATTTAAAAGAAAAGACTTCCATTAAGCCTTCTATATAAGTTGGGCAAGAAATACTAACTATTATAACAAACAAACCTCCAAATCTTAGTGGCTTAAACTCTAACACCCACATTCCACTGGCCAAAAATTAAATGATAGAGACACTGAGAAATATGGTTTCATTGTGTGCCCAGAAAAGAAAGGAAAGAAAATGAGTTTTGCTGAACATGTAAGTCTTTGAACTTTCATTGTTCCCTCTCAACAAAGAACTCAGAAATAATTTCTCCTTTTGAAAACACTCAAATTCATTTATGCAAAATATCTATAATTCTATTGTGCCATAATTGTTGAGAGTCAATACAAGGAGGGACCACAAAAAACCCAAAATTTATTTATAAAAACATAGTGTGTATTCATTCTTACATGTTTAAATTTCAGTCACCTTTAAAGCACTCTTCATTTGATGTAATACACCTATCAAGATTTTTTTCTACTGCTCAAAACAGGTTTTAAACTCATGAATTTTGATGCCTTTTAGTGCTTCTGCCATTTTTTGTTTCACCTCTTCCAAATTGGCAAAACACTTCCTTTGAGGACTTTTTTCATCTGGGGAAACAAAAAAAAAGTTGCTCTTGGTGAAATTTGGTGAATAGGGAGGGTGAGGCACAAAGGGTCATGCTGTTTTGGGTCAAAAACTGCTGAACACTCAGTGATGTGTGGGCAGGTGTGCTTGTAAATCACCCATCATGAAATGGGCAAACATGTTGAAACAGCCTTCAGAAAAAATTCACTGAAGCTGAATTGAGCCTCTCACAGCAGTGCCAGCAGGTACACAGATACATATAGGTTCCTAGAACACTCACCTAGCTGGGGCAGCCTGTAATACAGTGGGCCTGCCCTCCAGAAGATAATTCTTCTTTTTTTTTTGGTCTCCCCTTGTATTTCCAGACATTCATACAATTTGACCATATTTTCAAATTCTCATAGTTTGGATGTAATAGTCTCACATAGTTTAAAATTTCCTCTATGTCTAGTTTTAAACTTCTCTTTTCATCTCCAAATTTGTCAACGTTCTTCATCTTAATTTCTTAATTATAATTGTCAAATGTTTATCTATTTTATGTTTTTCTTTTTCAAAGGATAAGATTTTGGATTTGTTTTTACATTTTGTCTCTCAGTCTTTTGGGCTATGGATCTTGTCTTTATTTCCTATTTGTTTTTTATATATTGGTAATTATTTTTTTCATGTGTTTATAACTTCTTAAATTTTTATTTGTCTAACTTAAATAGAGTAACTTAAGTTTTTTTTTTGTATTCCAATAACACTTTATTTACAAAAACAGGTGGCTGAACACAAATGTAGTTTGTTGATTCCTGTTATATAGCTGCCAATTAACCATTATGTGTGAATGACAACTTCGTTCTGATTCCTTGCCTCACTCTGTGTCTCTATGAGAGCACTTTGTGTTCTGCCTGCAAATCTGTATGAAAGTATCTCTCAAATTACTTCACTCTTCTATTTGAACCTTCCATCACATTCAGAGACTTGAGATTAAGTTTAATAATTGCTTTTGACCAGACCTTTGGTCCATGCCCTAACCATACTGTGATAAAATCTCCACTCTGCCCCTTGTGGCATATTTTACAAATGATTTAACCACTCCAAGCCTCACTTTGTGTAAATGCAAATGGGAATAAAAGATTACTTTCTTCATAGGTTTGTTGCGAGAACAAAATGTGCTAATGCTTGGAATTCATCTAGCAGAATCTCTCACATTTCACTACTCAATAAATGTTAGCTCTTATTGGATTTTACAGATTTGGGTATTTTCTGGTATGTAGTGCTAATTTGTACTCTTTCTCTGACTCAGTATTTATTTAAGTACATTTTAAATGTTTTATAATATTGGAGTACTTTGTTTAAGCTTTGTTTAATAATTCATTACACACTTTTATTGTGTTTTGAAAGTGTATTCTGAAAAATTTCTGTTTTGGATAATTTCCATTCTCTTAATGTTCTAGGGTATTGTCTCTCCTCTTTATTTTTAAAATTAATTTATTTTAATATAAATATAGTAAGTATAGAATATGATATTTGTTTCAGGTATATCATATAGGGATTCCACATGTATATACCTTATGACATGATGACCACACTAAGTCTGTCACTGTGCAAAGTTCATTACAATATTATTGACTATATTCCCCTTCACCTTTTTCATCCATCCCTCTCCCCTCTGGCCACCATCAGTTTGATCTCTGTTTCTATGAGTCTGTTGTTTTGTTTTATTTGCTTATTTGTTTTGTCTTTTTAGATTTCACATGTAAGTGAACTTGTATTTGTTTTTCTATGTCTGACTTATTTCACTTAACATAATACCCTCTAGGTCCATCCATGTTGTCACAAATAGCAAGACTTTAACTTTATCATTACTGACTAATATTCCATTGTAAATATACCATATCTTTATCTATTTATCAATAGACACCTAGGTTGCTTCTATATCTTGGCATTATTTTGCAAATAATGCTATAATGAACATATGAGTGCATACATCTTTTTAAATTAGTATTTTTGTTTTCTTCAAGTAAATATACAGAAGTGGATTTGATGGATCTAATGGTAGATCTATTTTTAGTTTTTTGAGGAACCTCCATACTGCTTTCCATTGTGGCTGCACCAATTTGTATTCCAACCAAAAATGCACAAGGGTTCCCTTTTCTTCACATCCTCATCAGTACTTGTTATTTGTTGACTTTTTGATAACAGCCATTCTGACAGGTATGAGGTGGAATCTCACTGCAGTTTTGATTAGCATTTCCCTAATGCTTAGTGACATTGAACATCTTTTCATATGTCTGTTGGCCATCTGTACATCCTCTTTGGAGAATGTTTCTTCATGTCCTCTGTCCATTTTTGATCAGATTAATTTTTTTCTTGTTGAGTTGTATGAGTTTCTTATATATTTTGGCATTAACCCCTTATTGGATATATTATTTGTGAATATATTCTCCCATTCAGTAGGTTTTCTTTTTGTTTTGTTGATGGTTGTTTTTGCTGAGCAGAAGCTTTGTAGTTTGATATAATCACAGTTGTTTATTTTTGCTTTTGTTTCCCTTGCTCAGGGGAGTCCTTGTATATTTTCTATCTGGAAGTTATGAATTTTAATAGACATCAAATTCTCTGTCTCTTTATTCACTTCTATTAAATGAGTTTGTCATGAATTGATGTATAGTAACCATGCCTCCTAATATGATTATTAGTTTATCCTTTGTATTTTGATTCTTTGATGCTTGGCACATATATTTGCTAATAAATATAACTACATTTATATTGCTTCTTTTATAAAGATAATATAATCCTCTTTGTATTGTTAATAGCTTTTATCTTGAATTCTAATTTAGCTGATATAGATATTGCCACTCTTGTTGTCTTTTTGTTTGCATTATATGAGAATATCTTGGCCTATCTTTTATTTATAACCTTTCTAAGTCATCTTGTTTTAAGATTGTCTCTTGTAAACAGCATATTGTTGAATGTTGTTTTCTACTCTAATCTGAGAGTCTTTGCCTTTTAATTGGGAAGTTCAGCACATTTACATACATTGTCATAACTGATCTGTTTGGTCTTACTTCTGTCATCTTGTATTATGAATTCTATTTTCTGTGCTTCCTTGCCATTTTCTATGTTTCCTCTCTTGATATTTGGACCATATTTTGTTTGCTTTTATCTTTTGAAGAGATTTAAAAGAAAGAACTTCTGTTTAAAATTCTACCAATTATATCTTTAAGTTTATCTCATATACATTTAAAATAATTCTTCTTTAATTATGATATTGAAGAACAAAATAATCCCTTTGGTCCCATCTCTACATAGCATGATTTTACTTTTCCTACCTTATGCCAACTTCTAGTTTATGAAATAAATTCCTCTCTTGTCTTTTGTTTCCAGCACAGCTTTTAAAAAAAGATTTTATTTATTTATTTATTTATTTATTTATTTATTTATTTATTTATTTATAGAGAGGGGAAGGGAGGAAGAAAGAGAGGGAGAAAAATATCAATGTGTGGTTGCATCTCACATGCCCCCTACTGGGGACCTGGCTTGCAACCCAGGCGTGTGCCCTACACTGAGATTTGACCTGGTGACTCTTTGGTTCACAGGCCAGCAGTCAATCCACTGAACAAATCCAGCCAGGGCTCCAGCACAACTTTTTAATGAGAAGTTGAGAAAGGGTCTATGAAGAACTTCTAGCATGTCATCAATCCTTTCATTTTTCCTGAGAATCATCTTCTCACTTTGTGACACTGGAAGAAATTAAGACAGTGATACAAGCTATTTCTGTTCAAGTTAAGAAACAATTTGGTGAAACCCATCACTGAACTCCAGCTATGTTGTCCTGACTTCAGTTCTCAGACATGCCAACCTTTCTCTCTCCATTGTGTCTTTAACCATGGCTTTCTTTTTGCCTTTAAGTCTCTCTTAAATGTTATCTTCTCAGAAAGCTCTTCTTTAACTCACCAAACAAAAGTATATCTCAACGCCCTATTATTTTTTTCTTAGCTATACATTCTCCTTTTTGACATCTACCATAATGTAATCATATATTAATTCATGTTTTCCTGTTTAATATCTGTGACCTTGATTAGACCTTAAATTCCGTATAGAAAATAACCAAGTCTATTTTGTTTACCACAGTATACTGTAATCTTAACACATTACCTGATATAGTGAGCACTTAGGAAATATTTGTTGAATGAATAAATTAATTGAAGGCAAAGTAGAGTGTTTAAAGAAATTGTTATACTTTTCTTTTTTAAAATGTATTTTATTGATTATGCTATTATAGTTGTGCCAGTTTTTCACCTTTTGCCCCCCTCTGCCCAGGTCCCCCATTCCCACCAGTGACCCCTGCCCTCAGTTCATGTCCATGGGTTATACATGTAAGTTCTTTGGGTTCTCCGTTGCCTATACTGTTCTTAACATCCCCCTGTCTGTTTTGTACCTATCCAATTATGCTTCTAATTCCCTTTACTTTTCCCCCATTCTTCTCCTTCCCCCTCCCAGCTGATAACCCTCCAAATGATCTCCATATCAATGATTATATTCTTGTTCTAGTTGTTTGCTTAGTTTGTTTTTATTTTTTAGATTCAGTTGTTGATAGTTGTGAATTTGTTGTCATTTTAATGTTCATAGTTTTGATCTTATTCTTTTTCCTAAATAAGTCCTTTTAACATTTCATGTAATAAGGGCTTGGTGATGATGAACTCCTTTAGCTTTACCTTGTCTGGGAAGCACCTTATCTTTCCTTCCATTGTAAATGATAGTTTTGCTGGATAGACTAATCTTGATTGTAGGTTTTTGGTTTCATCACTTTGTATAGATCTTGCCAGTCCCTTCTTGCCTGCAAAATTTCTTTTGAGAAATCAGCTGATAGTCTTATGGAAACTCTTTTGTGGGCAAATCTCTGCCTTTTTCTTGCTGCTTTTGAGATTCTCTCTTTAAACTTTTGCATTTTAATTATAACATTTTTTGGTCTGGACTTCTTTGGAACTCTCTGTGCTTCCCAGACTTGTATGTCTGTTTGCTTTGGGAAGTTTTCCTTCATTATTTTTTCAAGTAAGTTTTCAATTACTTGTTCTTCCTCTTCTCCTTCTGGCATCCTTTCCCTTCTCCATGATTCTGATATTGGCCATTTTGGAGATGTCCCAGAGTCTTCTTAAAATCTCCTTTTTAAAAAAAGTTCTTGTTTCTTTGTTTTGTTCTGGTTGAATGTTTATTTTTTCCTATGTCCCAAATCATTGATTTGAATCCCAGCTTTCTTCCCCTTCACTGTTAGTTTCCTGTGGAGTTTTTTCTTTATTTCCTTTAGTACAGCCTTCATTTCTTCCCTTATAATTTGCTGTATTCAATGAGATCTTTGAACATTCTGACCACTGGTGTTTTGAACTCTGCCTCTGATATGTTGGCTACGTCTGCATTTGCCTAGTTCTTTTTCTGGGGTTCTGTTGTATTCCTTCATTTGGGCCATATTTCTTTGTCTCTCAATTTTGGCATGGGCCGTGTGTCTGTGTACTAGGTGGAGCTCATTTGATTCCATTTTAGTGCACCTACTAAGTCATATGGGGGCAGAGACTTGAGTATTCTCCAGGGTGGGGCAGCTGTATAGGTCAATGTGTGGGGAAGGGGGTTGAAGAGAGGACAATGCCACTGCTGTGTGACTTCTGGGGGCTTGCCTGGCCCTTGCCCCATTTCCAGCCACTTCACCCACTTCCCTTATGTGACTGGTGCCCCTCCACCTGCTGTCCTGGTTGTGGTTCCCAGCATGGGTGGGGTTATGTATGTATTACCAGTTTCTTCTGCCACCCAACCTCCACTGGGTTTACAGCCAGAAGTTATGCTGCTTTACATTTCCTGGTGCTGGAGACCTGCGCTGCGCTGTCTGGCCTGGGGCTAGGCTCACTCACTCACAAGGTGTCTCCCTGGTTTTTATCCACCACACATGAGTGTGGGGCTGCCCTGTTCACCAGCCACCACTGCCATGCTGCCTCTCTGCCACAGGCTCTCTGCCATCACTCTCTGCAGAGTCCTCTCTTCCCCAAGTCCGCACCTACTCCCCTCCCACGCATCTGGATGAATATAGGTTCTTTAAATCCTTGATTGTTGGACTTCCGTACAGTTCTGGGTGTTTTTCTGGAGATTTTTTGCAGTTCTGTGTGTTTTTCATTATTAGTTGTGTTCCTTCCTATGGTTGTGCAATGAGACAAGGTATGTCTACCTATGCCTCTATCTTGACTGGGAGCCCTACTTTTCTTTATTTTAACAACAAAGTTTCTGCTTAAACCAAATAATACAGACTTTTAGTCCCATATAATACAGTATGCAAACACCTTGAACTCTGCAATCTTCTTCCCCAAGTGTTTCTTGGGAACTAAGTATTTTACAAATACATTTAGCACTGGGTTTAATAGCTGAAATGCTATCTATGCTCCTCAATTCCTGCTAGTCAAACACTACATGTATCTTTATCTTCATCTCTATCTTTATCCACGGCTGTTATGGATCTGCCATCTCCTGGGGATATCATCGTGGTACCAACACATTTGTTAGACACTGAGGTCTCTTTCACTGCTGTGGTGACTATTGACATTGTGACCCTGGAGTCCTCACTTCGCAGAGCTCCACTGTGTTTTTCACTGCAGTGAGAAGAATGTGAAGATCTTCTTCTTCATGACAAGCTTTCACATGGCCCAGAAGTAATGTTATGGTCACCTTAAATGTCTGAGGTCCTTTATGAAAAAAGTTTTCTGCTTTGTTTATAATATTAGCACAGGTGCCATTCAGTGGGGTTGAGTGTGGAGCAGACACTATTCTCATCTTTTTATTTATTATCTCTTCTTATCTGTGGATTAAATGTAGCAATATATCTGGCTTCAGTTACAGGAGGATCAACTATAATCAGTCTTCCTCCTTTTTATTTATTTATTTTTGTATAAATTTTGCTCAGATATGAAGATGAGGCTTAACATCCTTATTTTGTACATAAGAGATAATGATCAATGAAATGTTACAGTTAGAGAGTTATGTAAGTTATTCTAGGTCTGCTTTGAAAAGATTCTCTTATTGCCACCTGAGAAACAACTTCATTCTTAGATTGAACTAAATGAAAAACAAATACTTTGTGATTTGTGACAATAGGTTAGTTTCTAATTTAAAAAGTTGACTAATAGATAACAAACTGAAATCACCAAAATCTCTTTTAGTTTTTGGCCTCTTATGAGTCTACCTTGAAACTTACAACATAGAGCTAGAAGGAGATTTCTAATCCTCATTGGTCTATGGCTCAGAAAACTGTAGGCAAATATGAATGATGCGAAAGAGAATTAGAGCTGTCTACCAAATTGATCCCATTCTCTGTTGGTACTCTTCCCTAGCATGGACACTTATCTTCCCTCACACCAGACAACTTACGGTAGAAACTTCTAATTCTATATGGGGTCCACACAATGAAAGCCTTGGATTTATTTCTATCCCCCACCTCTATCCAGGAACCAGGCAAGTGGCAGTTCTCCTATCTGTGCTAGACAATCATAGGTATTTCTACTAGTTACACACAGAGCGATTCTTCCTTACGGTAAAGCACTGTCCTCCAACATTTAAAATTTTTATATTTTAGGAGTCAAAAATATTTTTCAAGGCATTGAGAGTTTTGTAGAAACAAAGAAAAATTTTAGCAATTTTCACTTGAAAAAAATTTTACTTGTTTTTTTAGCATAGGGATGCTAACTTGTAAAGTGCTCCATTTTCTTTGCTGAAGGAAGACACAAAAGGTAATCAGCAAAAGAAAGAGCAAGAGAAAAAACCATAGAGGGGGTCTCTTTGAAAGAGCAAGCTGATTAAAGGGGAAATGGGTTATGTCATTATAAGTTACTAAATATTATCCATAAAGAAGAGAATTAATAGGGAACTAATTAGGGAAATTCCCATGAAATAAGATAATGTAAGCCTGGACATGGAAAGAACATCTGGTCAAACTTCTTTCATTTTGCAGATGAAGAAAAGGAGTCTCAGAATAGAGATCTGTCACATAATTAGTTATTGGCAGAACTCACACCAGAAGCGAGGTTTCATGACCCCTTGTGCAGTCTTGTATTTCCTGAAACCTAGTACAAACCAAAATCATTCACTAAGTATGCATCTCTCTGAGCAATTATGATACTGTATTTTAATTGTCTACTGTTGAGTTTTCATCTTTCCAATTAAACTGTTTGTTCTTAGAAGGACGGACTTAAAAACATCTTTATGTCTCTTGGATATAGCACAATGTCTGATACATATGGAACACCCAATAATTGCTTATTACATGTGGCAACAAATGAGTAAGTAAATGTAGTTCTGCAAACTGACAATTTTTCTTTTTTCAAAGTTTCAACATTTTTTGACCTGCAGTTTTGTTCCTTTTGAAATGGAAAACAACACTAAAGAGTAACAATGAATGCAGCCAAGTCTGGATTGTGTATAGGAGTTTCTTTGTGCCATTGACCACCCCCCCCCCCAGTATCTTCTCATATATTAGGGACTCATCCACTCTGAAGAAGGAAAGGGAGCTCTCTTTGATTTATAGCTAAGCTTGCCATTTCAATCTTTTAGTATCCTCACACAATTTCTTTCATCTCATTTTGAATGTAATGATGAGTCACTTAACAACCTATAAGAACCTAATCTGAGAGTCTAAGGTTCGTGGATAACCCTAAGGAAACATGGTTGTGAATTCCCTTAAGAAAAGTACTAATTCTGACACAAATCACCATCTTTTATTTCCCCCCAAAGAAAAAGATTGCAACTGTGGTAAAGGGTAAATGTTCTTTTCAATTTGCAGCCAGGTAAAATCCAAGACCTTTCGAAGGTGGGTTATGTGGCCTTCTACAAATTGCCTGCAGTATGCCATAGAGGGATATATTATCTGGGAAGTAGAGGTGCCTAATATTGGGTGTGAGGTTTTATAAGGAGTATTCTGGGCTTTCAGGGGTCCTTAAAGTTTACCCCGATTTCCTGGCTCTCCTTTCATTATACCTAGCGTTGCTAGGTGAACTGGGCACAAAATGGTTCATGTGATGACATAGGTTTTTACTTCAGTGCCTGCCTTTTCCTAACTTTTGATGTCTGCAAATAAGATATCCTTGTATAAGCTGTTTGGTTTTATAAACTATTTTAAAATTGCTTAGAAACACAAAAAATTTAGTTTAGAATTGATTAGATACACACACACAGAGCTTATATTAATACTTTGAACAGACAAGGGTTCTAATTCGAGCTTCAAAAGTTTTGTCCCTCAGCATTTTTATCAATTTAGAAAGATGAAAAGATTTTATCTATAAAATATTCACTTCATTAGGGTAAGGTAGGGAAGTTTTCCTTTCCTTAAGGAAATGCTGTAAAGAGGGCACTTTCTTTTTTGCCCTCTTGCATTGTTAAAAAAAATCATTGAAGTCCTGTGGTCCTTTTAGGAAGTTGACTTGAGTCCACATTTTTCATATGTACAAATATAGTTAAGCGATTCCTCCTTTGGAGTTAGAAGTTATATTCTATGCCAGCCAGATTACTTTAAGGGTAAGAAAAAGTCCAGATTTTGTGGGGCCATAAATTTTATAATTTGTATTCCTCTTTAAGAAAAATGATACAAATGTAAAGATATAAAATGCTGTGGTTGCCCCAATGCCCCTGCCTACATATAATTAGTCTGATATATGGCAACAGAGTATTCAAATCAGAGTGAGGCACAGTCTTAATGAACTGGTATATAAAAATATCTTACAAATATTACAAACACAAGGGTACACCTTGCTAGGGGACATTCTGAGGGCTTGGAACGGGCCCATGTAAGTGAGGGCTTCTCAAGTGACACTAACTTAAGACAGTGACACTTGCATCTCACAATTCACCTCCATCTCACAAATTCTCATCGAGGGTAATAGGAGAAACGCATGCAAATACCACCTTCTTTTCTGTCTT